>CAUYLG010070326.1:0-14545 GCA_963573385.1 Cacajao melanocephalus
CCGACAAACCCCAGTGTGTGATGCTCCCCTCCCTGTGTCAATAAGAAATAACTTGAAACTTATAAGCTTTGAAATTAATTGCTAGCTTAAAGAAAAATGAATACAATTTGACCTAATAAGGTCAGCTGTAATATAGGGTAAGTTCATTCCACTGATAACCAAGTTTGTTTTCAAAGCAAGTAAAAATCATGTTTAAACTTAATGTGTCATTGCTGTATTTAGCACAATATGCAATTATTTTAAAGTTAATAATTGTTTATAGATTTTAATCTGTAAATATAAAATTAAATCTCAATTAAAAAATTTTAGTGATACTTAAGATGTTTCTTTCTGATTAAATATATTCACTATTTTGTCTTAGTGTTTAGCACAATGAATGACCTACCTTTATTGAATTACAATCAGTTATAAATATTGATTGAATGAATAAAACTTAGCTTTAAAAAAGTACTAAAAATATTATGTAATGAATCCAGGACTTTGTATTATAATCTTATGCAAAATCTAAGCTGAATTTCAAATGATAGAAAATTGATTCAATGTGAGATGGTTGATAATTCTTGAATTTCCTTAAGGTATTTTTTAGAGTTATAAAATACAGTAAAAAAATTATGGTTCATTTTGATGACAGAAATATGAAATATATTCTTGTATATTAATTAAAATGATGAATGGCTCTGATATTAAAATTAATAATCACAATTCCCTGGAATGTGTTGAATCAATTCTGTTTTTCTTAATCTATCTCAGTCTAATAAATGCTGTTGGCATTGTCCCTTTTTGAAGTCCACAATCTTTCAAATTTGGTATGCGAGCCAACAAATACAGGAAGAAATATTTGTTCCAGGATTTAGGGTGACATTTGTTCATTGTGATATATGTCTACATATATGAATGTGTATATTTATTGAATCAAGCATTGAGCAATTTCTATTCATTTATAGCATCTATGGAGTTCTTATTTATACAAACTGTGTCCATGTTATGACTTTATTGTCCATAAATTGAAAGATAAACTACTTAGAATTCAAATAAAAGGAAGTGTCTAAAATAAAGCAACAATCTAACAAATACTGTTAAACTACTTTCTATTTTAATGAACATTGATAAGTATCATAGACGAAAAAAGAAATATAAACTCTAACCCATGTACTTTATTAAATACTTTCATTCAAATATAGATGGTAAAGGTACAGTTTCCTCAAGGCAGTCTAAGTAGAGTAACCCCTCCGTATTTGTGGGTTCCACATTTGAGGTTTCACCCACATGGATTCAATCAACCACTGATTAAAAATATTTGGAAAAAATAATAGAAAATTTTAAATGATACAGAATAACAACTGTTTATATAATATTAGCATTGTATGGGGGATTATAAATAATCTAGAGATGATTTCAAGTATAGAGGAGGATGCACATAGGCTGTACATAAATACTGTGCCATTTTTATATCAGGCACTTGAGCATTTGTGAACTTTGATATCCACTGGGGTCCTGAAACCAATCCTCTGTGGATATCAAGGAATAATTGTATATGCCTGCCATCCTGATTTAATTAATAAGATGTCTTATTATCAAAGGTGGCCTTATTAGCTTAACAAATTATGTGGTCACCCTAGAGATAATGCATATAAACCAATAACTAAAGTAGAAATGGGCAAGTAATTAGTATCACAAAACAAGTACAAAGCAAGTATCACTGGAATTCATAATTGGGTGAGTTCAATTTTCCCTGGTGTTCAGGGAAGGTTTTAAAGAATTGACAATTATGTTAGATCTTAAAAAAAAAAGTAAGATTTTAATAGATATAAGATGAAGGGCAGGTAGTTTATTTAAATGTTGTACACATTTAATGTGAAACATTATCCAATCTACACTCATTGTTCAGTAAGAGTATGTTACATTTTAGATTTATCCAGTTTTAGCCTTCTTCTGTTTAGATAATCTAAACAATCTCTTCAGGAGACTGATACACTATAGACAAGAATAAATGCTCAGTCTCTTACGTTTTTTAGCCTTTCGCCCAGAAGAGTATTTATTGCAAAGTATTGCAATATTTTCATGTGGTCTAAATTTATCTTTTAAAATTTAGGAGTAATGTATTTACTTTTATTTTTCTAGATTTAGGAGGGTATAACTGCTTGCACATTTCTGCACGGGTACTTATGTTTCTATGACAAAATTTATCACTGAACATCTAAAAATGGATATATTGTGTAGTGGTGAAGTCTGGGCTTTTAGTGTACTCATCACCCAAATAGCGTGCATTGTACCCAACGGATAGTTTCATGCATTGCATTTCTCCCACCGTCCTACCTTTTGGACATATATATACACACATATATATACACAAACATGCACACATAGGTATTACATGATATATACAAATATATAATTTTATACATTATATTACATATATTTATATATATATACACACACACACGCATATGTATGTGTGCATGTGTGTATATATATAACTATCATATGTAATATATAATATAAAATTATATATTTGTATCTATCTATCTCACAGTTTTCAATCTAGTCATCTGTTGATGAACACTTAGGTTGCTTTCAATGACTTTGCTATTGTGAATAATGCTGTGATCATCATACCAGTGCTGTTGTCTTTTTGATATATTTGTTTTTTGGAGGGGTAGATATCCAGTAGTGGGATTGTTGGATTTAATGGCAGTTCTATTTTCAGTTCTTTGAGAATTCTCCATATTGTTTTCCATAGAAATTGTACTAATTTACATTCCCACGAACAGTGTATAAGTGTTCCCTTTTCTCCACATCCTTGCCAACATCAGGGGTACATGTGCAGTTTTTAGACTTTTTATTAAAAGGCATTCTGACTAGTGTGAGATGGTATCTCATTGTGGTTTTGATTTTCATTTCTCAGATGATTATTCATGTTGAGCTTTTTTTCATGTTCATTGGCCACTTGCATGTCTTCTTTTGAAAAATGCCTGTTCGTGTCATATGCCTATATTTTAATGGAGTTATTTGTTTTTTCTTGTTGGATTGAGTTCCTTGCAGATTCTGAACATTAGCCATATTTCAGATTCAGAGTTTGAAATATTTTCTACCATTCTGTAGGCTGTTCATTTACTCTGTTGAATTTTTTTTCTGCACAAATGCTTTTTAGTTAAGTCCCACTTATCTATTTTTGGTCTTGTGTTATTTTTGAGGACTTAGGACTTAGTCATAGATTCTTGCCTGATCCAATGTCCAAAAGAGTTTTTCCTAGAATTTCTTCTAGAATTTTTAATAGTTTCAGGCTTTACATTTAAGTCTTTAATTAATCTTGAGTTAATTTGTGGATATGGTGAGAGATAGGTGTCCAGTTTCATTCTTCTGCATATGGCTACCCAATTTTCCCAGCACCAGGTATTGAATAAGTTGTCCTTTCCCCAGTGTATATCTTTGTCAATATTGTTAAAGTTGTGGCATTATTTCTGGGTTCTCCATTCTGTTTCATTGATCTATGTGTCTATGTTTATACCAGCACCATGCTGTTTGGGTTACTATAGCCTTGTAGCATAATCTGAAATCAAAGCAAACATCATATGGAATGGAGAAAGGTTGAAAGCATTTCACCAAGAACTGGAACAATATAAGGATGCTCACTTTCAATACTTCTATTCAATATAGTACCGGAAGTCCCAACAGGAGCAATCTGGCAAGAGAAAGATATAAAAGGCGTCCAAATTGGAAAAGAGGAAGTCAAATGAGATCTGTTCACTTAACATACAATCTTCTATGAAAAAAAATTCTAAAGACTCCTCCAAAACACTTCTAGGCTTGATTGATGACTTTTTTCAAGCCTAGAAATGTTTTGAAGGATACAAAGTCCATGTATAAACTCAGTAGAATTTCTATACACCAATAAGGATCAAACTGAGAACCAAATTAAGAACTCATTCCCATTGGCTAAATAGCAATTTAACTATTGCTAAAAAAAAATAATAATAACACACCTAGGAGTGCATTTAACAAAGGAGGTGAATGATCTCTACAAAAAAAAAAAAAGAACTGATGAAAAAAATCTATATCAAACAAATAATATATTTTGATGCAATAAGTTAAAAACACTGTATTTTTCTACTCCAAAAGTACTTCAATTATAGCTTGTGTGAAAGGATAGTGGCTAGGTGTTACAGAAAAGGAAGAGTTGAATTAGAACTACATTTAGTTTGGGTTAGATGTGATATATTTTTGAGCTTCATTCTCATTCTCATAAAAGGTTCTTCTTTTCTTTTTTTCTCTTCTTTCCTTTTCTCTTTTTTCTTTTCCTTTCTCTTCCCTCTCTTTCTTCCTCCTTTTCCTCCCTTCCTTCTTCCTTCCTTCCTTTTCTTTCTTTCTCTTCTTTCTTTTCTTCTTTCTTCTTTCTTTCTTCTTTCTTTTCTTTCTCTGTCTCTCTCCTTTCCTTTTTCTGTCTTTCCTTCTTTCTTTCTTCTTTCTTTCTCTCTTTCTTTCTCTCTTTCTTTCTTTCTTTCTTTCTTTCTTTCTTTCTTTCTTTCTTCTTTCTTTCTTTCTTCTTTCTTCTTTCTTTTCTTTCATATCCAAAATTTATTTTAAGTTCAGGGGTACATGTGCAGTTTTGTTACATAGGTAAATGTGCGTCATGGTGGTTTGCTGCACAAATTATCACACCACCTAGGTATTAAGCCAGGCATGCACTAGCTATTCTTCCTGATGCTTTCCCTCCTTCCACTTTCAATCTCTCCCCAACCTCCAAGGGGCCCCAGTGCATATTATTCCCCACCCTCAAGTGTCCATGTGTTCTCATCATTCAGCTCCCCTTTACAAGTGAGAATCTGTGGTATTTGGCTTTCTGTTCTTAAGTTAGTTTGCCGAGGATAATGGCTTCCAGCTCCATCCATGTCCCTGCAAAGTACATGATCTTGTGTTTTTTATGGCTGCATATATTTTATGGTTTATGTGTACCACATTTTTTTTACCCAGTCTATCATTGATGGGCATTTAGGTTAATTCTATGTCTTTGCTATTGTGAATAGTGCTGCAATGAACATACACATGCATATATCTTTATAATACAACGATTTATATTTTGGGGGATATAAACCCAGTAATGAGATTGCTGGAACAAATGGTTTTTCTCCCTCTAGGTCTTTGAGAAATCACCACACTGTGTTCCACAATGGTTAAACTAATTTACACTTCCACCAACAGTATAAAAGTGTTCCTTTTTCTCCACAACTTTGTTAGCATCTGATATTTTTTGACTTTTTATTAATATCCATTCTGACTGGTGTGAGATGATACCTCATTGTGTACGTGTGTGTGTGTGTGTGTATGTGTGTGTGTTTATGGAGTTTTGCTCTTGTCACCCAGGCTGAAGTGCAATGGCAAAATCTTGACTCACTGCAACCTCTGCCTCCCAGGTTCAAGTGATTCTTCTGCCTCAGCCTCCCAAGTATCTGGGATTACAGGCACGTGCCACCAGGCTCAGCTAATATTTGTGTTTTGTGTGTACATTTTTAGTAGAGACAAGGTTTTGCCATGTTGGCCAGGCTGGTCTCGAACTCCTGACCTCAGGTGATCAACCCACCTCAGCCTCCCAAATTGCTGGGATTACAGGAGAGAGCCACCGCACCCGGCCTCTCATTGTGGTTTTGACTTGCATTTCTCTAATGATCAGTGATGTTGAGTTATTTTTCATATGTTTTTTGGCCACATGTATGTCTTCTTTGGAGAAGTATCTGTTCATTATTTTGCCCACTTTTAATGGAGTGTTTTTTTTTCTTATAAATTTGTTTAAGTTCCTTGTAGATGCTGGATATTAGATCTTTGTCAGATGGATGGATTGCAAAAATTTTCTCCCCTTCTGTAGGTTGTCTGTTTACTCTGTTGACAATTTCTTTTGCTGTGCAGAAGCTCTTTAGTTTAATTAGATCACATTTGTCCATTTTTGCTTTTGTTGCAATTGCTTTTGGTGTCCTCATCATGAAATCTTTGCCTGTGCCTGTCCTGAATGGTATTGCCTAGATTTCCTCCTATGGTTTTTATGGTTTTGGGTTTAACATTTAAATCTTTAGTCCATCTTGATTTGATTTTGGTATAGGGTTTAAGGAAGGGGTTTAGTTTCAGTTTCTTCATATGGCTAGCCAGTTCTCCCAGCACTACTTATTAAATAGGGAATCCTTTCCTTTTTGCTTTTTTATGTCAGATTTGTTGAAGATCAGATACTTGTAGCTGAGTGGTCTTATTTCTGTGTTCTCTATTCTGTTCCATTGGTCTATGCATCTGTTCTTGTACCAGAACCATGCTGTTTTAGTTACGGTAGCCTTGTAATATGGTTTGAAGTCAGGCAATATGAAGCCTCCAGCTTTGTTGTTTTTGCTTGGATTGTATTGGCTATTTGGGCTCTTTTTCGGTTCTGTATGAATTTTGAAATAGTCATTTCTGATGCTGTAAAGAACATCAATGGTAGTTTAATAGGAATAACATTAAATCTATAAATTACTTTGGGCAGTGTGTTTATTTTTACAATATCAATTCTTCCTACCCATAAGCATGAATGTTTTCCCATTTGTTTGTGCCATCTCTGATTTATTTGAGCAGTGGTTTGTAGTTCTCAAAGAAGTCCCTAACTTTCCTTGTTAGCTGTATTTCTAGGTATTTTTGTGGCAATTTTGAATGGCAGTTCATTCATGATTTGGCTCTCAGCTTGCCTATTGTTGGTGTATAGCAAAGCTAGCAATTTTTGCACATTGATTTTGTATCCTGAGACTTTGCTTAAGTTGCTTATCAGCTTAGGAGGCTTTAAGCTGAGACAATGATATAGGATCAGTTTCTAGATATAGGATCATGTCATCTGCAAACAAAGATAGTTTGACTTTCTCTCTTCCTGTATAAATAAATACCCTTTATTTCCTTCTCTTGCCTAATTTCCCTGGCCATAACTTCCAATACTATGTTGAATAGGAGTGGTGAGAGAGGGCATCCTTGTGTTGTGCCAGTTTTCAAGGGGAATGCTTCTAGCTTTTTCCTCTTCAGTGGGTCTGTCACAAATGGCTCTTATTATTTGGCAGTATGTTCCTTCACTACCTACTTTACTGAGAGGTTTTTTTTTTAATTTTTTTTATTGCATTTTAGGTTTTGGGATACATGTGAACAACATGTAAAATTGTTGCATAAGTACAGACATAGCAGTGTGGTTTGCTGCCTTCCTTCCCATCACCAATATCTGGCATTTCTTCCCATGTTATCCCTCCCCAACTCCCCACCCCCCGCTGTCCCTCCCCCCCCCGCTATCCCTCCCCTTTTCCCCTCCCACAGACCCCAGTGTGTGATGCTGAGAGTTTTTAATGTGAAGGAGCATTAAATTTTTATTGAATGCCTTCTCTGCATCTATTGAGATAACCATGCAGTTTTTGTCTTTACTTCTGTTTATGTGGTGAATCACATTTATTGATTTGCATATGTTGAACCAAACTAGCATGCTGAGGATGAAGCCTACTTGATTGTGATAGATAAACTTTCTGCTGTGCTGCTGGATTCAGGACATCAGTATTTTATTGAGGCTTTTTGCATCAATGTTCATTAAAGATATCGGCCTGAAGTTTTCTTTTTTTGTTGTATCTCAGCTAGGTTTTGGTTTCAGGATGGCACTGGCCTCATGCAATGAGTTAGGAAGGAGTCCCTCCTTTTCAGTATTTTGGAATAGTTTTAGTAGAAATGGTCCCTCATCTTCCTTGAACTTCTGGTACAATTCAGCTGTGAATCCATCTGGTCCTGGGCTTTTTGACTGGTAGGCTATTTATTACTGTCTCAATTCCAGAATTCATTAGTTTATCCATTTCTTCTAGATTTTCTAGTTTGTCTATATAGAGGTGTGTAGAGTATTCTCTAATAGTTATTTGTATTTCTGTGGGGTCAGTTTATCAATTCTGATTGTGTTTATTTTAATATTCTCTTTTTCATTCTTTATTAGCATAACTAGTGATCTATTTATTTATTTATTTTCAAAAAGCTAGTTCTTGGATACGTTGATTTTTGAAGGGTTTTTTTTTTGTGTGTGGGTGTGTGTCTATTTCCTTCAGTTCAGCTCTGATCTTGGTTATATCTTGTCCTCTTCTAGTGTTTGCTCTTGGCTCTCTAGTTTTTTATTTGTGATGTTATTGTTAAATTGAGAACTTTCTAGCTTTTTGACATGGGCATTTAGTGCTACAAATTTACCTCTTAACAATGCTTTAGCTGCATCCCAGACATTCTGGTATGTTGTCTCTTTGTTCTCATTGGCTTCAAAGAACTTCTTTATTTCTGTCTTAATTTCGTTATTTACCCAAGAGTCATTCAGGTATAGTTGTTCAATTTCTACATAGTTGTGTGGTTTTGAATAAATTTCTTAATCTTGAGCTCTAATTTGATTGCACTGTGGTCTGAAAAAATGTTTGTTGTGATTTCAGTTCTTTTGCATTTGTTGAGGAGTGTTTTACTTCTGATTATATGATCAATTTTAAATAAGTGCCATGTGGTGATAAGAAGAATGTGTTTTCTGTTGTTTTGGGGTGGACTGTCCTGTAGATATTTATCAGGTCCACTTGATCCAGA
Source organism: Cacajao melanocephalus (assembly GCA_963573385.1). Taxonomy (NCBI): domain Eukaryota; kingdom Metazoa; phylum Chordata; class Mammalia; order Primates; family Pitheciidae; genus Cacajao; species Cacajao melanocephalus. The sequence continues at coordinate 8,584 of CAUYLG010070326.1, forward strand.
GCTGAATTTGGGACCTGAATATTTTCAGTAAAATATTTCAGGTCTCAATGACCTGTCTATTGTTGTCGGAGGGATGTTAAAGTCTCCACTATTATTGTGTGGCAGTGTAAGTCTCTTTGAAGACCTCTAAGAACTTGGTTTATGAATCTGGGCGCTCCTGTATTGGGTGCATATATATTTAGGACAGTTAGCTCTTCTTGTGGAATTAAACCCTTTACCATTATGTAATGCCCTTTGTCTTTTTATAATCTTTGTTGGTTTAAAGTCTGTTTTGTCAGAAACTAGGATTGCTACCCCTGCATTTTTCTGTTCTCCATTTTCTTGGTAAATTTTTCTCCATCCCTTGATTTTGAGGCTATGTGTGTCTTTGCACATGGGATGGGTCTTTTGAAGACCAAATACTGAGGGATTTTTTTCTTTTTATCTAGCTTTCCATTCTGTGTCTTTTAATTGGGGAATTTATCCCATTTACATTATTATTGTTAAGTGTGAATTTGACCCTGTCATCATGATGCTAGCTGGTTGCTTTGCAGACTTGTTATGTGGTTGCTTCATAGTGTCACTGGTCCATGTACTTCAGTGTGTTTTTGTAGCGGCTGGTAACAGTTTTTCCTTTCCATATTTAGTGCTTCCTTCAGAGCTCTTGCAGGACAGGTCTTGTAGTAACAAATTTCCTCAGCATTGCTTGCCTAAAAAGGATTTTACTTCTTTGCTTATGAAGCTTAATTTGACTGAATATCAGATTCTGGGTTGGAAATTCTTTTCTTAATCTTGTTCTGAATTTCTTTTGGCTGGTTGGATTTCCATTGAGAGGTCTGCTGTTAGTCTGTTGGGGTTCTCTTTTTTGGGGACCTTCCCTTTCTTTCTGTCTGCCCTTAAAACTTTTTATTCTTTTCGGCCTTGGAGAATCTGTTGATTATGTGTCTTGGGGATGATTTTCTTGTGGATTATCTTACAGAGATTTTCTGCATTTCCTGAATTTGAATGTTGGCCTGTCTTGCTAGGTTTGGGAAGTTCTCCTAATTGGTATCCTGAAGTATATTTTCCAACTTTGTTCAAGTCTCCTCATCTTTCTGGTACCCCAATAAGTCATAGGTTTGGTCTCTTTACATAATTTCATGTTTCCCAGAGGTTTTGTTCATTCCTTTGCATTCTTTTTTCTCTATTCTTATCTGCCTATCTTAACAGAAAGATAGTATTCAAGCTCTGAGATTCTTTTCTCTGGTTGGTCTATTCTGGTATTCATGTTTGGGGTTGCATTGTAAAGTTCTCATGTTGTATTTTTCAGCTCTCACAGGTCGATTATGTTCCTTTCTAACTGGTTATTTTGGCTGTCAGCTCCTGTATTGTTTTATCATGATTCTTAGCTTCTTGTCATTGGGTGACAACATGCTTCTTTAGCTCAGCAAAGTTTGTTATTACCCACTGTCTGAAGCCTACTTCTGTCATGGCTCGCTCTGGTCTCAGGCAGGCTCCACCCTGTTACCAGTGCCTGGCGGGAATTCCAAGCCAACGGGTCTTATCTTGTGAGGTGCTATAGAAGTGGGGACCACAGAATGACGCTGCTCAGGTCCCTGAATTCCACCCTCTTTCTAAAGGTATGTGTAGAATTGTATATTTTATACATAAAGCTCCTGGGTCTCTGTATGTGCCAGAACAGCTTCTTTGCCAAGACTCCACATAGCTTGGAGGGAGTTCACAAGGGGATCTCCTGGTGGATTGGGTTCACAAGGGGATCTTCTGATCCATGGATTGCAAAGATCTATGGGAAAAGCATGGCTTCCCAGGGTTGCACAATCACTCATCACTTCCCTTGGCTGGTGGTGGATGTTCCCTAGGTTCCCTGTTGCTACTGGGTGGGCCATTACTTCACCCTGCTTTTTTTCGTTCTCCGTGGATAGAGTTGTTTCCTATTATAGGAATGGCTTCCCAGAACTACTTTTACTGTCCCAGTGGCAACTTACTCTACTCATGATACAAAGATACAAGGCAAAAGGACTTATTATAAAATAAAGATGTTTTATGGCATCAGAAACTAGAAGTATTTGGTGAGTAGTGGTGGAGAGAAAAAAAAATGTATAAAATATACAGAACCAGAAACTAATCTTTGAAAACATTCTTCTAATCTTAAAATATGTTTATATATGTTTACAAACATTATGTGTGTGTGTGTGTGTGTGTGTGTGTGTGTGTATACATATACAAAGAAAGAGAGATTGAGAGAGACAGAGTAGTTGTCTCACTATAGGTTTCTGCGGCATAATAGTACTGAAAATTATGTCTGAAATCAGTGACCGATGAAACTCATCATTCCATGTTGGTCAAAGCAAGATAGTGCTCCTTGGAAGACTTAGTTTCATCCCAGGCCTCTGTGACTCCCCACTTGGGTGGTTCATCTGCTTAAATGACCTCCCAACCTACTCCAGGAAAACTCAGCAGCCAGCATCTTCAGCTGCTTTCTGTGTTCCATCTCAATTCATGAAAGAACTTTGGAGAGTCAAACCCTAGCGACATTGCCTAACCATGAAAGTATGATGATTTATTCTGCTATGGGCACTCCAAGATAGATGTGAGACAGAAGAATACCCACAAGAAAGGCTTATTCCATACTTCAAACAGAAAATGAAGCAGGATTTACTCTCTGTCTCATTTATTTGACACTTCCTTCCAAGTAAATTCTGGAAAAGAGGAATTAGAATACAAATTTAACTAATTTCACTTTCTTCTCTATCTCTTTATTATACTTTCATAATCCCATGAGACAGAGAAGAACTATCTTATTTCTATTCGCTATGATCTAACTTCTTTCTACTGTGAACAAAGTCTTAAGAACTAGCTGTCAAAAGTGGTATCTTCTCTATGCTACAGCTATGCCCCTTATGACTGTCCCTTAAAATATTAAATTGGCTCTCAAAAAGCCTGAAAATTCTTCCTCCCTCCATAGACCCAGGTCTTAAAGTCCAATGTTTTGCTAAAGAGAGTACGGCCTTACCCATTTTTTTTTAGAAGTAATAAATTTCCTGGCTTAGCTCTAGAGATGTGAAATAGAAAACCAAACATGACTTAAAGGGAAAATTAAAGTGCATTTGGGTCATTATTTGCAAAAGATTAACCGCAATACACAAACTGTGTCCTCCAATAGTTTTTCTTTTCCTTATCTTATTCCCAACTCTTGTTTTCAGGTGGGAACACAAAAACATGATGTAAATAAACCCTAGAATACCTTAAAGGAATACAAAATTGATATTTTTAATTTTAAAAGTAACATTTGTCCCACCCATTGTTAGTATCCTTGAAACAATGTTAGCACCTTTGAAACTAATTTTGCTTTTCTGAGATAAAGAAACTCTTCTGACCAAAGTTCAAGAAGAAACCATATATATGTGAAAGTATTAAAACTCTTATGCATCATTAAAAACAATGGTAGGTATATTTTTATCATCACTCTGTCATAACTTACAGCATAATTTTCAGATTATACCTCTGATTCATTTTAATATATATTTAACAAAAATAAGCAAAACTTATACTGGTTATACTACAGCAATATTCTGCCATTCAGGTATCTAAAAGTAAGTAATAATAACAACCTTTAGTTTATCACATTTTCTGTGATGGGAAGAAAGGAAAAGAATCTGCCTTGTATTAAAAATACTTTTTCAAACATTGCTATCATTTCTAACTTTCACTCTGCTATAATGTTTTTGCTTCATCACAATAATAAGGTAGTTAAATTTCTTCAACCAAAAATCTGGAAGGCAGGTGGTCAGGACTAGCAAACCTGCTTAAGGGTGTCATTAGGAAACGAGACTTCTTCTGTTGTAATTATCTTCCATTCTTAACGTACAGCTTTCTTCCTCATGGCCTTAAGAAAGCTGCTGTACTTCTGATCATCATATTCACATTCTGGACAGAAGGAAGGAGAAAGGAGAAGGTCAAATACAAAAAGCCTTTTTTTTCAAGCAACTTTGACTTTTCATTCGGGAAATACAGTTTGCAGTGTCCTTCTGCATTCTACTGGCCACACCTGTGTGTCCTAGCCAACTTCATAAGGCAGTTTTAAGGGATACTAGGATAAAGTGTTTAGCTTTCCAGTGTCCAAAGAAGAGGAAGACAGGAGAGGCTTTCGATGAGTTGTGAGTGAGCCAACTGCCAGCATCTGACACATTGACATGAGGTTATCTTTTGGCATGAGTTTAAACACAAAAGAACTTTGAAACTAATCTTACCTATCTACATTTAGAATTATAAATTATATTGTAATTCTAAGACTTCCTGTATAGCAAATGTTTGTGATTTTTGAATAAACATATTAACTAATAATGTACAATTTTTACATACTTAGTAACATCTAGTCTAATTAAATATTAATTTTGATCTATTATGACAAAAGTTTCCTAAGGATTGAGATTATAATAATTCTTAGTCAAAATCTAGTAAGCATATAATATTTTCAGTTATAAACTCATGGCTTATATTTATTAATTTTTTCACCAGAAAGTAAAAGAAACATTATTTTTCCATTGAAATTCCATTCAAACCTCAGTGAAGAAATTCTTTTGTCATCACATCAAAAAGAATACAAAATAGTAAAAGGGAAGACATGAATGAGAATGAAGCTAATTCAGGAAAATGTCACATTTAGCTCTTTTCTTCAGATAATATTCTTAATCAGAAGTAGTTTAATATATTACTATATATCTGATTATGTACTGTAACTTTTTCAAAATAAGCAGAACTATGACAAGGACCAGTTTGCATCACATTTAATTTTTGTTTAACAAAATAAAATATTTTCATTACTCCTAAAAGAAACCTAGCACCCATTAGCAGTCTCTCCTCAACTTCTTCCCAAAACCCTACCCTCCCAGCCCTAGGAACCCACTAATTAAACTGTATTTTATGGATTTGCTTATTCTAAACATTTATTAAAAATTGAATCATACAATATGTGGTACTTTGTGACTGGCTTCTTTTACTTAACATAGTGCTTTTAAGGTTTATCCATGTTGTAACATTTATCAGTACTTCATTTTAATGCCTCATAATATTTATTCCATTGTATAGCTATACCATACTTTATCCATGTATCAGTTAATTAACATTGGTCTTGTTTTCACTCTTGCCTATTATAAATCAAATGCTGCTATGAGCATCTGGGTTCATGTTTTGTGTGTACATACGTTTTAGTTTCTCCTGAGCATATGCCTAGAATTCCTGGGTCACATGGTACTCTAATCTTCTGAAGATTAAACCAGACCATTTTCCAAAGTTGCTGTAACATTTTACATCATACAAGCGGTGTCTGAGGGTTCCAATTTTTCACAAGGTAAACATTTAAATATAAACTTTTTAAATTTGAAAGGTAATCTTAGAAACAGAATAGTAGTTCATAGCCTCCCAAACAAATTAGTAACCTCAAACCCCTATTTATTTGCGACACTCTGAACTGATCTAAGCAGTTTCATCACCTGTTATAACTCTAGATAGTATGCATTGTTTTGTCTCCCATTCTCTTAGGCTCTTATTTCCTTTACCATCTAAAAATAATCACTTTTCTGAGACATGGTAGGCTGAATAACGGTCCCCAAAGATAACTAAGTATTTATCCTTGGGAACTTTGTAAACTTATATAGCAAAATGCACTTGCAGATGTAATTAAAATTGGAAGATTGTCCTAGATTATGCAGATGGACCCTAAATGAAATCCCAAATTGGAATGTAGAGGGAGATTTGATGCAGAAGAAGGTAATGTGACCACTGAAGCATGATGGCACACAGCTGGCTTTTTAAAAAAAATTTTATTGCACTTTAGGTTCTGGGGTACATGTACAGAACATGCAGGATTGTTGCATAGGTACCTACATGGCAATATGGTTTTCTGCTTCCATTCTGTTTTGGCTTTTGTTGCCAATGATTTTCGTGTTTTAGTCATGAAGTCCTTGCCTATGCTTATGTCCTG
>CAUYLG010070328.1:0-33861 GCA_963573385.1 Cacajao melanocephalus
CTCACTGAAGTAAAGCTGGCTATTTTCCAGCTTGCTTTTTTTTTTTTTTTTTTTTTTTTTAAATTGGGTTGTGTGTTGTAATATGGGTGGGGTGGTGTGCCTGTGCCTTTGTTTGAAACCATATTTTTTGTTGAAACGGGGGGTGGGGTTTTGGCACACCTGGCGTGTTAACAAAAATTTTTTTTTTAAACAACGGCTCTGGACCCTGAAGCCCCCCTTATAACAACAAACACCACTTTTTAAAAAAAAAAAAAAAAAAAAAAAAAAAGGATTATTCAGACAGTTAAGACAAACTTCTAACCAGAAAGCAAGCTAGAAGAACATGGTTTAAGAAGAGCCAAAATCCAGAAAACAGTACTCATTGCTTTCTAATCCTGCATGACATTTTGCTAGTAGAAGTCCCCACTTGTTTAGGCAGGGATTCCAGTTCCCTAAAGATTTTTGAAAATCCCAGAGGAATGTCTTGCATGAATTAATTAAGAAGTCCAGGTGATTCACTTTCCTAACTGTGGCTGGCCTCTGCCATGCTTGGGCTCTGGTGCAGTTAAATGCCAGCTGGAGCTCTACTTAGATGCTGCTACTCGCCTCTGCTAGGTTCATGTTCTCCATCAGGTACAGATCCTTGCTAGCCACTCCAGCTACCAGTGCTCTCAATCCTTGTTAAGTTGTAATAGCACAGCAGCAGTGAGTTGCTAGGTGAGAAAGGAAACAGTTTTCTCCCTTTTGTATTAAACTACGTTAAAGGGTCCCACAGCAACATTTCTTAAATCCTAATATGTTTAAAACCAACAAAAAACCCAGAACTGCTCTTCAGTCCCTTAGCTTTTGTTGCTAAATCCAATTCACACCAAGCTTTTTCCCACAGGAAAAATTGGTTGTGAGATTCAGCTGTTCTTTTATTATTTGCTCCATAAAAATTTTCATAATCTGTAAGTTCCTATGAATGCCTGAGATCCAATAACTGATGGGATTCCAGCTATTTTCCCAAAAGGCTTATCAGCAACCTTATAAATCAAATCAAATGGAATAGATGTGCATGGAAAGGAAGGTGACTATTTCTGTCCCCATAGCTGTATTGGAATCTTAGTTTTGGCCAAGCCAGAATGCCCTGTTACATTTTCAAAATAAATATTTGTAAAATATTTTACTAGGCAACTTAATATATATTTAAAAGGAAAAAAAAATCTAAAACTGGATTCTGGAGATTTGAATCCTAGTCTTATCTCTATCACTAATTTTCTTTGTGATCTCATGCCATAAACCTATTTTTTTAGTGTAATACGTTAAATAGTTCTGCATGGTGTCTTTAAAAATCAAATAGGGTGATGAATGCAGATGTACTTTGAAAATATTAAATGTTCAATTCAAATGTGAAGAATTCTTATTTTTGTAATATTTAAGAGAAATTTAATCTTTGACTCTAATTGTCCACCTATTTAGTTATGATACTCTACATTTCTCAGTCTTAATTTTCTAACGGCTATGTAAAATAAATTATTTTAGAGAAGCTTCATCATAAAATGTTAGAGCTAGAAGAGAATTGGAGAGTATATAGCTCAAATCCCTTATTTTTAGGATGAAAAATGTGAGATATAAAGAAGGAAGTATTATCAGAATTGTGGATGGTGGAACAGGTCAAGAACTCAAGATCCTGATCCATAAATAGCATTTGTTTCACCGTATCATAAAAGAGTATTTTCAAGGACACTCATTCTCCCTTTTCTGAGATTAGTGAATGCAGCAGTTATCCAACATGGGCTTCACTGGGCTTCCAAGTAAGCTATGTGATGTTGGATATTTATTCACACCATTCCTTATTTCCAGAGCTTCTACACACCAGTGCTCATGGAACTCTTTTTAGGACAGCAACAAAATGATATTTATTGAGCTCCTTTTCTGGGCTACGCACAGAAGGTACTGAAGATATAGCACTTAATAAGACAGACAAATCCCTGCCATAATAGAGCATATATTTTACTGAAATACTGGTCATAAAAGTAACATATGTATTAAAATAAAAGTAAGTTATTCTCCCACGCTGATAGGACACACAGCTGATGTTCTTTTTGATAGTGTATTTATTTAGTTGGAAGGCTAATGGAACATTCCTTCTCCCTGTTGGACCAACATTCAAGTTTCAGGTTTCCTAGAGGTAGTTTCCAAGTCCTTAAGCCATTTAAGAATATGTCTATGGATGCCCACACATACACTATGAGAAGCAGCTGTATGTCTCAGTTATCTGCCTCATACTCAATGACACATGCATTTTTGCTAATACTCTCAGTGGCATTCATTCCCTAAACATGGAACAGCTCTTGCTAGGGCAGGGAAGAGCAAGGAACAAATTTTTAACAAATTTAAAAATCTGGGTCTAGCCATTTCATTTTTCCTCCACGTTCTGGAGCAGGGAGAATTCATTCAACTATTTTCCTCCTGGAATTCAGGAGGAAATTCAGCTAAATTCCTCCTGAATTTTCTTCCTTTTTGCCAGCTGACAGTTAACTGCTACATACATTCTTCCGGTTGAGGTACTGGAAGCAGGGTGTGTAAAGCACTGAAAAAGGGAGCTGGGATCCAGGATTCAAAGGGCCATAGGCAGAGACAAGATGAACAACCATAGGCTAAGGTGTCGACAAAATCTGGGTGATCAACCAATTGACAGTTGAAATGTAAGTCTGGTGAGGATCACATAAAGGAAAGAAACTGTAATTAGAAGAGCAATACAGTGAACAGGTGGCGAGCCTCTTTATGATAATATCATTTCTAACAAACTTTATGGAGGTATAATTTATGTACAATAAAATAACTCATTTTGTGTGAGCTTGATTTGTTTTAAGGTAAGCATACATTCATGTATCCACCTCTACACCAGTATAATAGTGTTTTAGGGTGGACTTCTCTTATTCCAAGACGTAGTTTTCTCAGCTTATTTCCTTCCGCAGGTCCTAAGATAGCCAAGCACTGGGATTTATCTTTGCTCCAGCAGAAAGTATCAGTGAAGTACCAATAACAACAAGACCTTGAGGGAAACTCTCATTCCTGAACCTAGTTGTGATAGATCTTGCTAAGAGGATCTGGAACAGGGTCTGGAGAATGTCTGTGCAGCAAAATCAGAAAATGTTCTATTTTCCTGGTCACATGGGAGATGTGGTAGAGACAGTCAGTTCAAGAATCCAGATGCTTGTCTGTCTAAACACAGATACAACACACTGGATGGTCTTCCTTTTGTCTCTTATGATCCTAGACAAGCAGACAAAAAGTGAGGGGGGGAGGTATAGTCAGGACTAGAAAGTGTTGGTCGAGGTAACGTTAGAGAGTGTCTGAAATTCCCAAGGTCCACCCCAACACTTGGCACAAGTACTTGTTTAATATCGTGATCCCTGTAATAAGATAATCCTGTGAAGCTTTAGCTTACTTAACACTGCCATGTAATTTACACTCACACAAGAGACTAGCTAACCTGTCTTTGCAAGTCCAGGTATAAAATTAATCAACTTCTTGTGACTGCTTCTGCTTCTTCGTAGACAAGTTCTGACACACTTAACCAAAGGAAACTTTATAAGTTTTCCAATATAAGAGCCAAACAGCTAATGTTTCTTCATTACCCACAAAAAAAATCAAAGGGAAAACATTATCCACCCAAAATTTGGAAAATATGAATTGCCAGTGGCTTAGGGCACATGGAAAGAAAACCAAGCTAGGATAAATATTAAGCTATGTATGATCCTTCTTTCTTTTCTGCTTTAATTCTTCTATTACAATTTTTCATTTTAAAATAGTAAAAATCTCTAAAGAAAAAAGATACAACTTGTAGTGAAATTTAAGAGTTGGGGAAAAAAATACCTTTTAAATGCCAAGTTCACTGGCATTTTCAGTGTTTTGATAGTGTTTTTCTTCCTGGTAGAAACCACAGTTGTTTTGGAGAGAATGACTGTATCACAATAGCTTATAGAAATAAGAACTTCTGTCCTAAGATTTATTTTCAGATTCTGTCACCTACCCTCCATCACCTGACTGCCTGTATTATTACTATACAAGAAAAAGGGTTTTCTTTGTAGCATTGAAACAAAATTGGATGGAAATGCACACAAATTCTGGAAGATTCACCAATTAACAAAAGTTATTGTTCAGCAGCGTTTTGGCAGGAGTTCAGCTGACTGTATATAGAACTTGAAGATGTTTCTCCTGTAAAGACATATGCACAAATTTAAATTTTGGCCCCAAATAAAAAATAACTGTATAATATTAATTCATGTCACAGTAACTTGGACAAAATTTAGCAGGTGAATTCTATAATAGGAGAATTCTTAGATTCATTGGATATTTTTCACCCTTCACTTTTATGAAAATCAGATACATCTAAGCTGGTTTGAACTGGATTTTGAAATTGTTAGTCATTTACGATAAAGAGATTTAGTGTCCTTGCCACTGAAAAATGATATATGAGATGCAAAAATCATTATAGTCACTACACAGATAGTAAGGACAAAGGGGAAAAAAAACCCTAATTTTCTAACTGGTGGGAATAGTGAATATAAGTGGAAAGTAATTTTCTCTATTTATATTTCATTTAAGGTTGATAACTTTCACAAACAGATAAAGAAATTGATATGGTGGGGTTTTCCTGAAGCAAACTATAATATCGAAGGTTCTCATTCTGTAAAAGTTTGTCTTCCCAGCTATTAAATGTCTCTGCTAGCCTGCCTAGAGAAACCTAATTTTATTTGCAATTAAATTTAAAAATACTTGTTTATAAATATGAATGCTACATTAATTTTAAAATTCTTGTGATTTTGTTGACTTTATTATACATTTATTTCATTAATTTTATATATCATATAAAATATATTTAAAATATTTGATATTTTAAATATATTTTATGTATCATACATCTGCTTATTTTATAATATTTTAAATATTAAACATTTGTTTTCAGCAATCCTCCCATCTCAGCCTCCCAAAGTGCTAAGATTACAGACACGAGCCATCATGCCTGTCCTTATATGTTTATTAATATGACATGTATGATATACAAAATATTTAAATAAATACTTTAAAAATAAACAGATGTAGGATATATAAAATATTTTAAATATTAGATGTATGTGAATTTATAAGAAATAATATCCAACAATGTTGTAATATGAAATACACTCAGCAGATAGACAAAGCATATACTATTCTATGATTTGTACATAAAAGAAAGAACACTAAACACAGATATTTTGGTATACGAAATTAATATCTCTAGACAGGTACACAAATAATTGATAACAGCAGTGACCTCTAGAGAGAAGGAAGAGGCAAAGGAAGTCAGGAGAACTTTTGTGTATTTGCTCATTTGCTGTATTTGAAAAATGTTTAACTAAATGTAAAACATATCCAAAAATCACGCAAGTAGTTATATCACTCAATTTTCTCTCATTCTAAAATTGACATTCCAGAAATATAAACTATATTTTTTCCCTGCGGTACCTCTCCTACCTCCACATTCCATAGCTGTGAGCATTTCCTCCACGCTATTATCACAGTTGGAGTAGAATAAAGGAGCAACATGGTCTATAATCCTATTTCCACTGCTTCCTAGCTTTCAGGCTTTGTATTTGACCATACCTCTTCGACCATTAACTTACTGATGCGTAATATGATTACCAGAATTCCTACCACACAGGGCTGTCATGAAGCTTAAATGAAAGAGCATATCTAAAATGCTTATTACAGTGTTTGGAATATAGCAGGTGCTCAAGAAATGACTGTTCTTGTGTGCTGGGCACCAATCCTAGATTATGGGGCTACCAAGATAAAAGTGTTCCAGCTCATAAGAAGCTCACTCTATCTACAGTGACACACAAACCTGCAGATTAAACCATAATATATGTCTGACTCATAGTAGAATGGACACAATATATTGAATTAATGAATTATAAAATGATATAATCTAAGTAAGTTTACACATTGTATTGTCTGGGATGGGAGATAGAAAGCAGGCAAGGCAAATTCTTAATAAATATCCTTTTCCTGGTTATTTATTTATTTATTTTGAGACAGTGTCTCTCTCTGTTACCCAGGCTGGAGTGAAGTGGCATGAGCACGGCTCACTGTAACCTCAACCTCCTAAGATCAAGCAATCCTCCTTCCTCAGCCTCCCATGTAGGTGAGACTACAGGCACATACTACCATGCTTGGCTATTTTTTTTTTTTGTAGAGATGGGGTCTTACTATGTTGCCCAGACTGGTCTCAAACTTCTGGGCTCAAGCAATCCTCCCACCTTGGCCTTCCAAAGTGCTCGGATTATAGGCAGGAGCCACTGTGCCTGTCCTTCTCTGTTTATTAATATACCAACTTACAGCTAGCTGTGCTATTTACTTTTCAGCTTTTGAAATTGGTCATTTTAACAATTTATAATTAATTTTATGGGTGAAAAAATATACTGAAATCCTCTAAGTGTCTGAATCAGGGAAGAGTATTTCCATCAATTTTCAAAAATGCAACTCTGTTCTCTGTTATGTCTTTCCTTTCTAGAAATGGAAAATCTTATGGAACTGTGGCTTTTGAGAATCTTCCAATTGACTTTGATGTTGGAGAAATATCAAATATCATTTTCCTTTCTAGTCAGAGTATAGTGAATGGGATGTTTCATTAAGGCTTATTCTTATACATTTAAACCTTTGGCTTTATTCAGAAAGATACGAAAACTGGACTTTGGTCATAAAAAAGATATTTCTGTTGAAATTGGCCTTGGATTAATTTTTTAAAAAGGTATTCAGTTTTTTTCCTTTTAATTAATAGACTTACTTCTTAGAGTAGTTTTAGGTTTAAAGAAAAATTGAACAGAAAGTACAGAGAATTCCCATATACTCTCTCTTTCTTTACCACCCCTAAACTCATGGTTTTCCCTATTATTGACACCTTGCAATAGTTTGGTACACTTGTTACAATTGATAAACCAATATTGATATACAGATATTTTATTATTTAAATTCCATAGTTATTAATTAAATGATTATTAATTAAATTCCATAGTTTATATTAAGGTTCTCCCTTAATGTTGTATAATTCTGTGGGTTTTGCCTAATACATAATGCCATGTATCTACCATTCGAGTCCCATAGAGAATAGTTTCACTGCCTTAAAAAATCTCCTGTTCCACCTATGCATCCCTCCCCTCTTCCTGTTAATCCCTAACAACCACTGATCTTTTTACTACTTCCATCATTTTGCCTTTTCCAGAATGCCATAGAGTTGGAATCACACAATATATAGACTTTTCAGATGCCTTCTTTCACTTAGCAATAAGCATCTAAATTTCCTCCAAGTCTTTCGATGGCTTGATAGTTCATTTCTGTTTATTACCGAATAATATTTGATTGTATAGATGTAGCACAATTTGTTATCCATTCACCTACTGGCAAATCTTAATCATCTACAGTTTTTGGCAATTATGAATAAAGTTGCTATAACACTTGTTTTCATGTAACATATGAGTTTTCAACTCATGCGGGCAAATAACCAGGAGTGCAACTGTGGGATTGTATGGTAAGACTACATTTAGCATTGTAATAAATTAACAAACTGTCTTTCAAAGTGGCTGTACCATTTTGCATTTCACCAGCAATAAAAGAGAGTTCCTGTTGCTCCACATTCTCACCAGCAAATGGTATTACCAGTGTTTTTGATCTTAGCAGTTTAAGAGTATGGTGGTATCTCATTGTTATTTAAATTTACAATTCCCTAATGATGTATAATGTTGAGCATCTTTACATATGCTTGTTTGTCATCTGTACATCTTTAGTAAGGTTTGTTCAGACCTTATGCCCACTTTTTAATTTGGTTATTTATTTTCCTTTTGTTGAGTTTTAAGAGTTTTTTTTTGTATATTTTGGATACAAGTCCTTTAGCAGACATGTGTTTTGCAAATATTTTCTCCCAATATGTGGCTTGTCTTTCCATTTTCTTAGCAGTGTCTTTTGCAGAGAAAAGGGTTTCTAAATTTAATGAAGTCCAACTTAACGATTTTTACTTTATGAATTGTACTTTTGGTGTTGTATCTAAAAATTCATTGCCAATCCTAAGGTCAACCTGGAATTTTTCCTATGTCATTTTCCAAAAACTTTATGGTTTTGTATTTTAATTTAGGTCTAGAATCCACTTTGGGTTAATTTTTGTGATAGGTATAATAAGGTCAGAGTTTCGATTTAATTTTCTTTGCATGTGGATATCTAGTTGTTTCAGCTCTATTTGCTGAAAAAATTATTCTTTCTTTATTGAATTGCCTCTGTTCCTCTGTCAAAAACGAATGGCTATTTTTGGTGGCTATTGCTGTGTGGGCCTGCTTCTGGGCTCTCAGTTCTGTTACACTAATCTATTTGTCTATACTTTTGCCAATACTATACTGTCTCCATTACTGTAGGTTTACATTAAGCCTTGAAAGAGTAATAATGTCCGTACTCTGAATTTGTTCTTCTTCAATACCATACTGGCTATTTGGTTTTGTCTTTCCATATAAACATCAGAATCCATATGTTGATAGCCACAAAATAAGTTGCTGGAGTTTTGATTTGGATTGTATTAAATGTATAGATCAACTAGAAAAATAACTGACCTGTTAATAATATTGAAATTTCCTTTCTATGAACATGAACTAGTTCTTCATTTATTTAGATTCCTTTGTTTTCTTTCTTTAGAGTTTTGTAGTTTTCCTCATACGGAGCTTATACATATTTTCTTAGATTTATACCTAAGTATTTCAATTTTTTGGTGCCAATGTAAATGTTTTTTGTTTTTTTGAGACAGAGTCTCACTCTTTTGTCCAGGCTAGAGTGTAGTGACGTGATCATGGCTCACTGCAACCTCTGCCTCCCGGGTTCAAGCAATTCTCCTGCCTCAGCCTCCCAAGTAGCTGGGATTACAGGTGCCCACCACCACGCCCGGCTAATTTTTGTTTTTTTTTTGTTTGTTTGTTTGTTTGTTTTTTTAGTAGAGACAGGGTTTCACCATGTTGGCCAGGCTGGTCTCAAACTCCTGACCTCAGGTTATCCTCCCGTCTCAGCTTCCCAAAGTGCTGAGATTACAGGTGTGAGTCACCATGCCTGGCTGGTATTATGTTTTTAACTCAAATTGCAACTGTTCCTTGCTGTATACAGGAAAAAAATAGACTCTTGTACATTAACCTCGTATCCTGCAACCTTGCTATAATAGCTTGTTTGTTTCAGATTTTTGGTTTGTTTTTGTCAGTTCTTTGGAATTCTCTTTTTTGCTCTTGTCTTTTGTTTTCGTATTGTCTTCCACTCATTTTCTATCTTCTTTGGTTTTAATTAAGCATTCTACCTAATTCCATTCTTCCTCCTCTCTTAACATACCAATTATACTTTAGAAAAAAATTTTAGTGGTTGCCCTAGAGTTTGCAATATACATTTATGACTGATCCAAGTCCACTTTCAAAGAATATTATATTGCTTCACTGGTAGTACAAGTACCTTATAATAGTATTCTTAATTCCTCCATTCCATCCTTTTTAACATTGCTGTCATTTATTTCCCTTTTCCATAAAATAATCCAGAATGCATTTTTACTTTTATTTTTCTGAACATACTATTATGTGTTAGATCAATTAAGAATAAGAGAAAGAAAATATTTTATTTTACCTTCATTTATTCCTTTTACAATGTTTTTCCTTTCTTTATGTGGATTCAATTTTCTGATCTGTATTATTTTTCTTCTATCTGAGAAACTTAACATTTCTTGCAAGGCAGCTCAACTGGCAACAAATTTGCTCCATTTTATTTGTCTGAGACAGTCAGACTTCCTTTTGAAGAAAGAAGGATAATTTACTCCTTTACTTTTATTTTTACTCCAATACTTTTGATGGTTAATTTCACTGAGTACAGAATTTTAGACTGGTGAGTTTTTTCTTTTAACAGTTTAAGTACTTCATTTCACACTTGCTTGCATGGTTTTTGAAAAAATGTTTGATGTAACTCTTATTGTTCCATCCCTATAAGTAAGGTGTTTTCTCCCACTTCCATATTTCCTTGCCCCTAGCCTCTTCTTTCAAGATTTTCTCTTTGTCTTTGATTTTCTGCAATTTTGAACATATTACGCCTAGGTATAGATTTTGTAGATTTTGTTTGTTCGTTTCTTTAAGAGACAGGTTTAGGCTGGGTGGGGTGGCTCATGCCTGTAATTCCAGCACTTTGGGAGGCTGAGGTGGGCGGATCACGAGGTTAAGAGATCGAGACCATACTGGCCAACATGGTGAAACCCCATCTCTAATAAAAATACAAAAATTAGCCAGCTCAAGCAATCCTTCCACCTCAGTCACCCAAGTAACAGGGACTACAGGCATATGCCACCCACTCCAGGCTAATTTTTTATTTTTTGTAGAGACAGAGTATACCTATGTTGCCCAGGCTGTTCTCCAACTCTCCAACTCCTGGGCTCAAGTGATCCTTCCACCTTGGCCTTGAAAAGAGCTAGGATTACAGGCACGAGTCGCCACACCTGGCCAGTCCAGGTGTAGATTTTTTTTTTTGTTTATCCTGGTCAGTGCTCTCTGAGATGCCTGGATCTGTGGTTTAATATTTGTCATTAATTTTGGAAAATTCTCAGTCATTATTTAACTATTTCTTCTTTCCTCGCTTTCTCTCTTCTCTTTTTGTACTTCCATTACAGTTAAGTTATAACTTTTGTAATTGTCTCGCACTCACAGTACTTGGGTATTCTGTTCCATCTTTTGCATTGTTTTTTTGTTTGCATTTCAGTTTTAAAAGTTTGTATTGACATATCTTCAAGCTTACTTATTCTTTTCTTGGCTATATCCAGTCTATTGATGAGCCCATTAAAGGCATTCTTCATTAGTTCCATTTTTTTTTATTTCTAGCATTTCCTTTTTATTCTTAGCGCTTCCATATCTCTGTGTACACTATCCATGTGTTCCCACATATTGCCCACTTTTTCCTTAGAGCCCTTGGCATATTAATCAGTTATTTAAAATTTTAGTCTGAAATTCAAAAATCTCTGCCACGTCTGAGTCTGATTCTGATGTTTGGTTTGTCTCTTTCAGACTGTATGTTTTTTGCCTTTTAGCATATTTTGTAATTTTTTGTTGTTGTTGTCATTGTTGAAAACCAGACATGCTTTATCAGGTAAAATGAACTTAGGTAGATGGGGCTTTAGTGTGAGGTTTCATGTTTATCTGGTTAAGAGGTAGGCTTTGTTACTGTTTGTGTTAGCTGTGGTGTCAGAAGCTAAAATTTCCTACCGTGTCCTTGTTTTTGCTTCCTATGTTGTCTTTGGATGTCCCCAGAGACTCTTAAAATGGGGTCTGAGTTATTTTAGCTGTAATGCCCCGTTATTACACAGGAGCTCTTCTGATGTGGTGGTAAGATGAGAGGGGAGAGGGGAGCATTCTACAGTCCTATGACTAAGAGTCTTTTAGTGAGCTTGAGTATTTCCCTTCTCCCATGTGGAAGGCTACAGCTGACTAGAGTTGGTAATTTCCCTTCCTCCAAATTGGTTAGCCTTTGGTAGATTCAGTTGGTTAGGCTCTGATAGAGTTTCCCTTGAGGACAGAGAAGCTGTTAAGAGGCTTCTTGTTAAAAAGAACAGATAGCCCTCAGAGTATTTCATGATGGTTACTTATCCCTTCTCCCTGGCAAAAGCAGAGGAGATTTTTCTCAGATCTTTACAGTGAGAATCTGACAGGATTCCTAGAAGTGAAACTGAGGTAAGTATTGAGGTCTCTCTCAGACTGAGCCCCTTTGGAGTTTTTAAACACTTAAGCTAGTCTGTACTGAACCTCCAGCAATCCCTCAATTACAGTTAAGTGTTCCTGCTGATGTTGGCTCCAGCTGTGATATTAGCTTCAGCTTCTGGCTTCTATGCCTGGGCTGCTGTTCCCAGTAAACTGTGATTCTCTGAAGAGCTGTGATTCTCTGTATCCATCTGTCTGTTTCTCTAGTTTTTAGGCCAATAGTTTTTCTCCTCAATTCTCTGGGAGATCTAACAAGAGTTGCTGATTTTAGTCTGTTTAGCCTTTTTTCTTGTTGTGAGAATGGGAGTGAGAATGGGAGTGACAACTTCCAAGCTCTTTACATGTTGAGCAGGAAACTGGATGCTCCTTGGCATTCCTTTGTAAATTCACCTTAAAATATTTATCATAATTTTAAAGTGCTAGTATCACATTTTCAGTCTATTTATATTCCCCCTAAACTCAGATAAATATACATTTTATTTTGTGTATCTGTGTGTGGGTTTCTTTTTGTTTTTTAAGGAATAGGGTCTTGCTCTGTCAAGGCTAGAGTGCAGTGGCACAATCATAGCTCTCTGCAGCCTCAAACTCCTGGGAGCAAGTGATCCTCCTGCCTCAGCCTTCAGAGTAGCTGTGACTACAGGCACTAACCACCAAGACCAGATAATTTTTAAAATTTTCTGTAGAGATGGGAGTTTTGCTTTGTTGCCCAGGGTGGTCTCAAACTCCTGGCCTCAAGTGATCCTCCTGCCTCAGCCTCCCAAAGTATTGGAATTACAGATACTTTGTGTTTTGATTCTTGAGAGGAAAAAAGAAAGATTTTTAATGCCTCTTATCTTCTAAGCACTTTCCTTCCAAACAATACACTTTTGCTGCCATTGTTCTTGTTATGAAAAGCTTAAAGAAAAAGAAACTAAGGGTAATAATAGGCCAGGAATCACTTACTGAATATTAGGTCTTGTATAGGTTGATACCCTTGTGCATCTGATGCATTTCACTTCCAAAAGGCTCAATGGTCTATGTTATTTAGTAGTAATCCAAATTTCACGTTTTACTTAGCCTCCTGATTCACTGCCCAATTTCCTACTAAATATGGGTTAAGGGTCAATGGTGTCCTTTGCAAGTAATCTTGTAGTCTACTCAGAAAGTTCTGCAAAGTTAGAAGGTGATTAAATGACTGTTTGTTAAGATACACTTGCATAGTAATAACCTAAATGTATTTATTAAGTGGTTGTAAAGAGGGGGATTTAAAATTTTATCCCATATGAAATTTTCCTTTTCGGTGTCTGTTATTTAATAGGTTTGAATTAGGGGATACTATTTGGTGCCTTTGTAATTATATGTAAATTAGTTGACTGAATATTACCACTTTCCATGATATTTATATTTGTATATACACATATATACATATGTATATACTACTTTCCTCTCCATGTTCATATTTATATTTGTGTAAACACATATATACATAAAATATATTTTATACATTTTTGAAAAGGAAAATTAAGTTTAGGCCAAATTTAATGAATATTCAAAAATAACTTTTGTTGATCAAATTATTATTCTGCTTTAAACTTTTGAAATGATCCAAAAAATTTTTAAATGACTTAGCTTTGCTATTACAAAATGCTTGTCTTTTGATGTCACAAACATTATATACCGTAATCACTGGCCAGAGAGAATTGCTCTAAGTGTAATGAAAAGAGAAATGATTGATGAGCAGCTATGCTTATAAATGAGGGTGAGAAAACCATGGGCAGTTCCAAAGCTGAAAAAAGAAAATATATGTGGATTTATATTAACATAATTGGTATTCTTGGATAGTTAAAAATGGCTAAACTGTAGCAGAAGCCCAAGTAATTACTGTAAACAGAGGCATAAATTTGCGGGCAATAATAATAATAGGCCAGGCATGGTGGCTCATGCCTGTAATCCCTGCACTTTGGGAAGCCAAGGCAGGCAGATCACCTGAGATAAGGAATTCAAGACCAGCCAGGCCAACATGGTGAAACCTCGTCTCTACTAAAAATATAAAAATTATCTGGGTATGGTGGTGGGCACCTGTCATCCCACCTACTTTGGAGGCTGAGGCAGAAGAATCACTTGAACCTGGGAGCAGAGTTGCAGTGAGCTGAGATCGCACCACTGCACTCCAGCCTGGGGGACAGAGCAAGACTCCATCTCAAAATAATAATAATAAATAATAATAATAATAACGCCACCAACAATACTAACATTTACTGAGTGCTTACAATGCACCAGATATTGTTCTAAGTGTATACATATTATCTCATCTAACCATCCATAATACTATGGTATAGACGGTATGGAGAGATTAAATGACTTGCCAATAAGTTTCAAAGCCTGTGTACAAGCTCACTCTTGATTCTGGAGCCAGTGTTCTTAACATAGTATCTTCAGAATGTTAAACTAAAAGACTTGTAATTTACAGAATCAGTCTTTCCACAATTAAAAAAGAAATTATGAGTAATTATTTTGAGTTCTCTTCAGGCATTTCCCATAGTTCTTTTCAAGATATAATACGTATCATTTTGTGTTGTAGATCTGACAAACAAAAGTAGCACGAAGGTCAACATTTTTTTAAAGAGATGGAGTCTCCTTAGGTTGCCTAGGCTGGAAACTCCCTAGGCTGGCACTCCAGGCTCATACGATCCTCCAGCCTCACCCGCCTCAATAGTTGAAAACATCCTATCGGCTAGGTCAATGTTTAATCATATCTTTATAGATCTACTGACCAGTTAAAAAGAGGTGCTGTATACATTGGTTGTTGTCAGAGTTTGAGGCCTTTATATAGGCCATTGTTTTTATATGCTAATACAATTGAAAGCCACTGCAGATATCTATATTTACATCCCAAAGCTAGGTTTTAACAAGAAACTCATAAAGCAAAGGTGAGAAGTAAAATAATTTAGTGTCAAGTGGAGATATATTTGCAACGCTCCTTGGTTGAGCTCAAAATATATTTTTTCTTTTAAAAGACTGATAGGCTTGAAGTTTATGCCTCCAAAGACAAAAGTGATTATTTTATTTAGCAGCTTGCAAAGTTGCCAAAGGCCATTTTTTTCTACTGAATTTGGTTTATACGTTTATTAAGGTCATTTATACCTATTTGAAACTGCTTAACATAGTTTCAGATTTTAAGATTTCCCTGCAACTTCAATTCCCCTGAGGTTTACAGCAAGAGAAGTTAGTTTTTATTTTTAATTGCATTTATTCAGTAATTAAACTCCACCACAGAAAAACTTAGTGGACAAGGAGAGTTCCCCTGTGTTCCATGGCAGAGTGCTGTGGGTGACAGTGACCCGTGGTTAGGTAACCTGACAAGGAAAGACCCCGTTGTAACACATCTGAGCAATGAGACCAATGGAAGGGCTTGCTGCCACGAGGCGAATTTTTGAACAGGGAACTCATCAGAGTCGGGAGGCAATCCTGCCCAGCACTGCGACGGAAAAGAAAGAGAGCGGGAGCCTTACATTACTGCACCAAGAGTAGGAAAATATGATGCAGGTTTGGGACCCGGCAACTGAAATCTCTTCTCAGCAGCACCTCCCAAACCCGGCCACCGCCTTCCTTAGGAGAAAGCGCAGAGTCCCCGAACTCGGGCTGAGCCGCGCCCCCAGCTCTTTTCTCTTTCCTCCGCAGCTAAACACAGACGAGCACGTGAGCGCGGCAGCGCGTCCCAGCTGTGCCTCAGCTGACCGCCTCCTGATTGGCTGAGAGCGACGTGGGCTGGGGTGGGGACTGGCCGCCTGCGTCGCTCGCCATTGGCTCTCGGGGAACCCGCCTCCACCTCAGGTGAGGCGGGCCTGCGGGAGCGCGCGCCAGCCTTGGCAGGCGGCGGGCGCGCTCCCGCCCGCTCTCCCCTCCCCGGGCGCCGGAGCGCGCTCCCGCCCGCTCTCCCCTCCCCGCGCGCCGGAGCGCGCTCCCGCCCGCTCTCCCCTCCCCGCGCGCCGGAGCGCGCCTCCGCCCTTGCCCGCCCCCTGCCGCTGCTTCTGCTTCTCAGTGCACAGAGCTGCCTCGTCTGAGGGGACGCGAGGATCACCCTCGCCGTCGCTTCGGCCAGTGCGTCGGGCTGGGCCCTGACAAGCCGCCTGAGGAGAGGCTAGGAGTCCGGCCAGGACCCCGGCGATTGCCGCCCACTTCTCTTCCTTCTGTTCTCACGAGCGGTTTCCCGCCTCGCACCTCCACCTCTGGACTTGCCTTTCCTTTTCTCTTCGCGTGTGGAGGAAGCCAGCGCTTAGGCCGGAGCGAGCCGGGGGGCCGCCCGCCGTGAAGGCACGCGGGGACCGATTCACCATGGAGGGCGCCAGCGGCGCGAACGACAAGAAAAAGTAAGCCCATTCCTTCGGCCAGCCGCCTTCGCCGGCGCCCCCGCCCGCCGGCCCGCCCTGGGCTCCCGGGCTGGCCTTGGCGTTCCTGGGGTTGTGGGGGGGACAGCCTTTTTGTTTCTGCTGCTTCTCCCCTCCCCTCTCTTTCCCCCAACCTCGCCGGCCCAGCTCCCCCGCTGTCCACGTCGCCATCTTGTCGTGGGGGGTGGGAGACGCCTCGAAAGTGCTTTCAGGGGCCGGGGTCTGAGCCCTGCTTGCCCTCCCCGCCGGCCGTGGGGGCCTCGCGCCGCCCACCTACCCGCCTCAAAAACCCAGCCTGCTCTGTGGCCCCATCCGGAGGGGACTTTACCCAGCCCGAAAACCCCGAGAAGAGAAATGAGCTGCAGCTCGCTTGTCGCGGTTTGCACCCGGAGCTTCCGCTCCTTCCCGCCCCCATCCTCTCCGGTTCCATTGAAAACTCGGCCCTGGGGCGGACCCTGCACGCTGGTCCTGGCTTCCCTGTGGGCTCCGGCCCTGAGTTCCGGACCGAAGGACTCGCGTGGTCGGATGAGATCTTGTCCTGTGGTTGTCCAGCCGTCGCGGGTGTCTTTGCCTTTGTGCATTAAGGGATTTGCCGCGATAGCCTTAAGATGCGAACTTTTTAGTTTGCACGTGCAGGTTTTGTTTCGTTTTGTTTTAATCGCCTTGAAAAACTTGCCTAGACCGAGAGTCAGAGTAACGGGAATCTAGGGAAATAGCAACATTTTAAAGAGAACTTCAGAATTAGATACTTGTGTTCATATCACCTGTCACGACAACGCAGATATTATAAATGAATATATGCCTCATTCATTCTTGAAACAGTGAAAATGTAGGGGCTGGTTAAATGTAGGCAGTTTTAGTGATATTGAAGAAAAAGTATATGATGAGTTAATGAAATGCGACACTAAAATGTTGCAAAAATTTTCGAATTCTGTCTCATTTTTCTGAAAGTGAAGTATATTAAAGGAAAAACTTCAGCATATATCCAAAGTAAATTATCACTCAGAACTGAATCCAAGTTTTATAAATCACCTTGAAGTTTGAGTCTAAGGGGTACATTAGAGATTAAAAATTGTTAGTTGGAGCAGTGGTATTAAGAGCGGACTTCCTCATCCCTCAACACACCACACACACAAACACACACACACACACACACACACACACACAATTTTGTCTACTTTGGTATTTAAACTTTTAAGGAAATCATTTTAAGCAATTGAAGATTTAGAGTAAGAGTTCTGGTTAACAGGCTGGCTTTGCTGGTAAATCCTTCCACTCTTCTGGGAGAGAGATTAATTTCCCTAATCAGTATCAGCAGAAGATAAACTTGTTTATATTCTTGATGTTTTGTAGATCCCTTCTCCTGGTCCCTCTTCAGTAGAATGTTAAATTTTCAGTTTGTAGACACCAGAGAAGGCACTTACAAAATTCAAAAAGTGAGCGAACAGGTCACGATTAATTCCAAGAGTTACCAGGAATTAATTGCAGTTTATTTTTCGGAGGTGATTACAGTGCTTTTGATGAAATGATGAAGCTGCTATATTGTAAACCTAACGCAGATTACCTCTCTATAGTGCCAATTTTCTGTCCTTATTATATATTGAACCATATTTAATACAATGCATTAAATTATGCACCAATCACTTCCTTTTTATATGCAGTATCGAATTCATTTCTTTGCCATTCATCAGTTCAGAATATCAGAAGCAGCTTTGAAATGAAAGAATAAATAAATTAGCTACTGTTCATCAGCCCCAATTCTAAATGAGTTCTTAGATTTTCCTCAGCCCATCTGTTACTTTCAGAATTTTCTCATTTGAAAAGTTAGAACCTTGGATTGGGTGGACTCACTTTTCTTGATATAGAAGTTCTTAGTTCTGAGAAATTAAGTTAAATGCTTAATAAGTGGTGGTTACTCAGCACTTTTAGGTGCTGTTTATAATAGATGACCTTTTCTAACTAATTTACAGTTTTTTGAAAGATAAGGGAGGTTGGGGGATGGGGATTTTCTTCATGCAGTTTTGTTTTTGTTTTTGTTTTTTTCATTTGAAATGAGCTTCCAATGTTGGAGTTTGGGAAACAAATTTGTCTTTTTAAGAGAAGGTCTAGAAAACTCAAAACCTGGAGAACTGGAAGAAATCAGAATAGAAAATGGGTATGGTTATAATATTATAGACATTTCATGTGGGTTCCTTGTTATAGGGGTTGGACTTTAATAGCACATGTATTTTGAATTTTAGATTTTTAAAGGAATGTCAAGAAAGTAATGATTCTGTTTCAGGCTTCAGGCCAGACTCCTTCAAAATTTTCCAAAACAAGTAGTTACTGAATCATTAAAGTAAAATTTCTGAGAATGGATATTCCTTAATTTCCTTCTTTAATTTTGGCCATTAAAAGTCAAGAGGCTCTCTCGTTTATTAGCAAACTTTTCTCCTTATAATTCTATTTTGATTTTCCTTTTGTTTGAGGAAGCAGCATATAATGGTTAAGAGCATAGGATCTGGAGTCAGATACCTCTGAGTTTAGGGTCCCAGCCCTTCACTGGTGAGCTTGAGCAAGTTACTGAATGTCTCTGAGCTGTTTTCTTCCTTTTGAAATGATAAGAATAGCAGCTATCTGAGCAATTATTGTAAAGATTAAATGAGATAATGCATATAAAGCAGTTCGTTGCCTGGAATAGGAGTCTTGGTGACACTGTGTACTTGAAAATAGATGTTACCTGTTAAAATTGTCTTTTAAACTTCCACAACTCTTAGAACTCTTTTTTGCTAGTCCTTCCAGCTGTTTCCTTTAGTTTCTTTTCTGTGTCTTCGTGCTTCTTTTCTATCTTCCGAAAGTGAAAAGACTAACATTGGATCCAGAGCTTTAAAGGACTTTTTCCCTGCCAAAATGGGCAAAAGAGTACATCTTTGGGTTATGTTGGCATCTAGCATCAGTTACTTTTCTTGAGCCATCTGATCCACTCTGTTTTCTAGACCTCCTCCTTCAGAATTCCTCACCCCTGCGTTTTCTCCCCAAATAGAATACTTTGAATTTACTCTGGACTCTAGAGTCAAACATACACAGTATTCTAGTCTTACTGTTCATTTAACCAAGATATGTGCAAGACACTGCACTTAAAACATTTTTTGTCTTGATGCCAAAGTTTAGACTATTTTATAAAAATTAACCTTTGTAAGATAATGAGTTTATAAAATATTCTCAGTAAAGCCCCTGCATGGTAGAAAAACTGTCCTTTGAATTTCTCCAGAGTTAAGACCCAATGGGTTCCACCTGAAGGCAAGGCCTCAAGGTTGTCTTACTGGTCTGAGTTTTGTAGTTCAATTTGTATGAAGTCTATATTTAATGCACTCTTCCACACATGTGCATTTACTGAGCTATCAAGTTATTTTAAACCTAGAAAGTATTGGAGTTCATTCATATGGTCCACGGCAGAGCACCTTGTGCAGTTTGGAGAATGTCAGCCTTTCTAGCTGTTAACTTCCATTGTCTTTCTTTTTAACGCATTGTCTTTCCTTTTAACGAGTTGTCTATGGCTCTAATGGTGTCTGGGCTCAGGGTTTAGAGTTTGTCAGTACATTCTATGTACTGACTGATTGTATTTTTCCTGAAGAACTCAAAATAGTTTATGATGTTTGGTGGTGAAATTAAAAATTGTTGTTCATGGATGTTAAAGATTTGGGTTAAATTACTGTGTGTTCATAGATGCCTTCTCTTAATATAATTTTTTAAAATGTAGATACTTGCAATACAGTATCCCTTTATCTAAGATTAATATAAGTCCGTTTCTTAACCAGGAGAAAATAATCTAAATTTAAATGTGTTGTTGGATGAGTTTCCAATCAAGAAATTTATTTTTTAAACTTTGTGACTAGTTATCCAGTGGGTGGATTTTACCCAGTGTGTGTATGTGTTATTTTCTGCTTAACTCTGAAAGGTTAGAAAGAGAATTTGAAAGTAAGACAGGCCAATCTTCTTGTTGCTCAATATTTTTGGTAAAAATATGGTGAGAATGTTTAAATTAACCGGCTTTGGAATTTTAAAAATAATTATATATCTTGGTCTCTTGACATATCAAGAATTAACTATTTTGTATATGCATTGAATATTCATGTTCATGCTTTCTGCAGTAGAAATTTATAAACCCGTATCTACTTGCCAGATATGATCCCTTTAGAGAAATCTAGTATCTAAAACCTGAATTTATAAAACAAAATTAAACATTCTTGTTTCATAAAAACAAAAATTGTGATTACCTCATGGCTTTTTTTAAACAGCTTTTTATTGTTTTTTAAAATTGTAGTTTAAAAACATTAACATAAAATTTACCATCTTAACCATTTTTAAGTGTACCGTTCAGTAGTGTTAAGTATATTCGCATTGTGCAACTAACTAACCTCCAGAACTTTTTCATCTTGCAAAGCTGAAACCATACCCATTAAACAACTCCCAGTTTCCCCCTCTCCTCAGCCTCTGGCAACCACCATTCTACTTTCTGTTTCTGCAAATTTAACTAATCTAGATGCCTCATATAAATAGAATCATAGGGTTTTAATATTTTTGTGATGGGCTTATTTCAATTAATATCCTCAGGGTTCATCCATGTTGTAGCATGTGTCAGAATTTCCTTCCTTTTTTAGTCTGAGCCATATTCCATTATATGTATATACCATATTTTTCTTCATGCATCCATCAATGGACACACTTGGGTTTATTTCACATCTTGGTTATTGTGCTGCTGTGAACATGGGTCTGCAAATCTCTTTGAAGTTTTTGCTTCTTTTGGATATATATCCAGAAGAGGGATGCTGGATCATATGGTAACCCTTTTTAATTTTCAAGGGACCACCATATTGTTTTCTATAGCAGTTGTACCAGTTTACATTCCCAGCAACAGTGCACAAGGGTTCCTATTTTTCCACATCCTTCTAAACACTTCTCTCTCTCTCTCTCTCTCTCTCTCTTTCTTTCTCTCTCTCTCTCTCTCTCTCTCTGTAGTAGCCATCTAATATGTTGAGGTGATTGTTTTTAAGGGCTTGTTTGTGGATAATTAACCAACTGAAAGCTAACTTCAGTTTGCCGGTGGAAGCTTTAACAGAATGGAGATTAAGTACCTCTAAAATGAGAATTAAATCTTTCTAGTTACTTAGATTAGGTCTGCCAGTACTTTTTCACAAAAATACTTTTTGGGTAAAATAGTGTACACCTGTTCTATTGGTGGTAAAGCCAATTAATTAGGAAGTTTATTCTCAAAGATTTAAAACAATAATTGAAATATTTATTTTTATTAAAAACTGTTCGCAAGATGTTAGCTTTCAGCTGTTCTGGTGATCTCAATTGTTAGTTATGAGTGTTTATTTTAAAATTTCACTTGGTTACAGTTTTAGCCATGAAGATTATTTCAATGTATGATTTTGAAAATTAATTGTCTTGCAAATGGGAAAATGTAGTGATGGAACATAGCTTACTGTGGTTCTTGTTTGAAAAGTCACGATATATTTAGGCAAATTAATTTGAAAGTGTCTAGTATTTAATATTGCAGTTTTCACTCCTTAAGGACGAATCCCCTGTGTCCCCCCCCGCCCAACCCCCTGCCTTTTTTCTTTCCCAGGTAGTTTGGGAGGATTTATTTTTCCAACTGAAAAATACTGTGGTTAAAAGTAAACATAAGGTTTAAAGGGGAAAGTTGAAATCTTTGAGGATTTGGATATGTTTCAGTTCTTATGAGTCTTGTAAATTCAGATGCTAAGCAAATTTCTTTAAAATGATTTCTGCTCTCCCCCTTTCCATTATAAAACTGGGTATGTTTCAATGGACAAAATCCTAAATAGACTGAATTTGAAATCGGTGGGCTGGGCGCGGTGGATCACCTAAGATCAGGAGTTTGAGACCAGCCTGGCCAACATGGTGAAACCCCATCTCTACTAGAAATACAAAAAAATTAGCCAGGGCATGGTGGCGGGTGCCTGTAATCCCAGCTACTTGGGAGACTGCGGCAGGAGAATTGCTTGAACCCAGGAGGCATAGGTTGTGGTGAACCAAGATCACACCATTGCACTCCAGCCTGGGCGAAAGAGCAAGACTCTGTTTCAAAACAGTAAAAAAAGAAATTTATGGTATGAATACTGGTACATGCTGTACACAGTGAGCTCTTAATAAGTATTTGAATTAACAAATGAAACAATGAATTGAACAAAGAGAATGCAGAAAAACATTTTAAGTTTTTTAAAAGGTTTCTTTAGAAGTTATCATTGTCCACTCTACTCCTGTGTCCTACTTTTCATAGGAATTTTTCTTAAACTTGGGAATTTCTTATTCTACACTAGAACTTTCAGGTGTGGTAGCTCATGCCTGTAATTCCAGCACTTTGGGAGGCCAAGGTGGGCAGATCACCTGAGATCAGAGAGTTTGAGACCAGCCTGGCCAACATAGAGAAACTCATCTCTACTAAAAATTCAAAAATTAGCTGGGCGTGGTGGCAGGCACCTGTCATCCCAGCTACTTGGGAGGCTGAGGCAGGAGAATGACCTGAACCAGGGAGCCGGAGATTGCATTGAACCGAGATCACGCCATTGCACTTCAGCCTGGGCTACAACAGCGAAACTCCATTTCAAAAAAACAAAAAAAAGAAGAAGAACTTCCTTGAATCTTGAATTTTAATTTTTAGTACCTCTTTTTTTTTTTTTTAATATTTACAGTATCTATTTGAAGCAGGCTTGAAAACATATTTTGTTAATAAACACAGCTATGTAACAAATACTCTACCTTGAAAGTAACTCAAAGTCCTATATTTCAAGGTATGTAAAAAGTTAGTGCCTTTTAATTCTACATATTCGGAACACTGAGTACAAAAAGTTTACTAAGAGAGACATCTGTGTAGGGCTGTAAAAAATCAGCTAGGTAAATGTGTGGAAACTATTTTTCTCCTTGTTTCATCTTTAGCAAACATTTATTAAATATGTGTGTGTGTATGTACATATATATATATCATAGTGGTTAAGAGAACACTTTCTGGAACCTGACTGCCAGAAATTCCATTGTGTACTACGGGGTAAAATACTTAACTTTTCTGTGCCTTGCTTTTCTGTGTTGTAAGGATGAAGAGCGAGCGAGAAAGGAGTGGGGGCAGAGAGAGTAAGTGTGTCACTTAACGGCATGTCACACATAAACACAATATAAATGATAGCTGTTGTGCAGGTACTTGGTGCTAGGGCTATAACAACGACTAAGATAGAAACAGCCTTCAAAAAATTCATAATCTAGTGGAAGAGTGAGTCATGGGACAGACAAATTTAAATATAATTTTAGTGTTACAGACTATGAATTAAACTGTTGTAGCCTATTTACAGCCTTACAGAAGGTATTCCGTAAATGTATTGTGGTAAAATAAGGACGCTGCAGAATTTCTCAGATACTTTAGATACACTTCAGATCTGTCCTTTAGGTTTCTTATGGACTGACTGCACTCCAGCCCTTCTAAAAGGATGTGATCTGTGTTTGTAATGTCTATAAAAATGAGTTTAAGATTGCCTTACTAAGAAATATTTTTTGAAAAAAGTACAAATAATGCATATATCTGTTCTCACTATAAAAACTGTTAAACTATAGATAAGTATAGAGAAGAAACTCCATCCCCTTCACCCCTACCGGCTTGTTCAAGAAATCACTCTAATTTAGTGTTTCTCATAGACCCTTTTCTCTGCATTTGCAAGTGAAGTACATATTCTGCCTGATTCTGAGTGCTTTATTTTCATTACTTAATTTTATCTTTTTCTCTTTAACATTATGTCTTTATCTTTCTTTGCTGGTACAAGAGCTACTTCATTCTCTTTACAACGTAATATTCTTCAGCATGGATGTACAGTTATTTATTCCCAACTGACAGACATTTAGGATGTTTCTAATATATTGCTGTTATCAACAAGGCACGATGAATGTCCCTGAATATATAAATATATAAGCTTAAACTATTCAAAATCTTAACAATACTTAACTAGTTAGGAAAATACAAAAAGCATGCAAAAAAATGTGCTCATAATTCTACCATTTGGAGGTAACCAGTGTTAATATTTTAATGTATTTCTTCCATATATTTTCATATGTGCACATGCATCTGTTTTCATTAGCTAAAATTATGTTGTTTGGCATACTTTAATATCCTGCTTTTTCACTTATGAGCATTTCCTACATTTACATGTTTTCAAGTAGTATTTTCATTACATACTGTTACCTTATATAGTTTAGAGTCATTATAGAGTCAGTATTTCTTGTGGTTAAAAACACTAGAGTTAGTAGACTGCCTAGATTTGAATCTCAATTATGTTACTATCTAGTGTGACCTAACTTCTCCGTGCTTTAGTTTTCTTGTCTTGTAACTGCCTCATAAATACTCATAAGCACTTAGAACGGTGTCTAGCAAATATATATATATATATATAATTGTTTGATATTGTTATCTTTGATATTTAGTTTCCTTGTGTTACACAATTATGTTTCTAAATTTTTCTGCTGTACACTATGTAAAGTTCTTCTTAGTTCATAGTCAGGAATGCAAAGACTAAATATTATGGTTCTTGATATATCGTTTAATTTTAGGTGACTTGTTAGTAGTTTCATTTACTTTTAGAGGGCATTTAATTGTGAATATTAGTTTACCATAGGATACCAAGGCTTTGGCTTAATAAAAATATGAGAAATTTGGCATATAAAACTATTATGAGAACTACTTAATAGAGGCTAACATCATCAGCATTATTTTGAAGCTTACACAGCCTTTAAGCATTTTCTTTTAACAATCATTCTTACATCTAAGGACCATTATTAATATTCAGTGTTTAGATCCACTGATTTTTTTCCCTTTCTTCTTAAAATAAATAACATGCAATTTTGAGAATATCTTTTTGAAGAATATGTGAATGCTTTAAGTATTGCAAATGAATCCTTTGATATCTAACACAAAATTATGATTCCTCCTCATTTTGAGCTTCCAAGTCTTACAGTTTGTTTAATGTTGAAGTTATAATTGGGAGCATAATTGATGATTTTAGCTAGAGATGAAATTCATTACTGACTATGTAAATTACAGTTGGTAAAGGTGGCCCTAGATGGTAGTAAGCTTAGAAATCCCTGGAGTCTATTAAAAAGTTTCTTAAGTATGTATCGTAACTTAAACTGTTTTGAATGTCATGAAGACTATATACCACTGCTTGAAAACATGAGATACGTATTTTCAGACCCATTTTATAGGTATCTGAAGTTTGGAGATAAGGAAAAGTGTCTGAAAAGACTGCTGAAGTGATGTGTCCTTCTGCTTTGATGATGTTATCTCCATGCATATCATGAGCTGAACTCCATGTCCAGGGTAGAACATACTGCAGGATCTTTATATCAGACCAGCTCTGAGTTTCTCATAACTTTTGTGTCGTCTTGCCCAGGCTGAAGTACCTATTTCTTTGAACCATTTCACTCCTATATCTCAGCCTTTTCTTGTTTCCCCTTAATTTTTCTTTGTTTCACTTCACCTATATTTCCTTTCTCTTCCTTAATTTAACAAATTAAAAAGAATTTTTTAATTCTTTAGTTCTCTCTCTCTCTGAGATTCATTGATTGGTAAGAAGAAAGTTATAGAATCTTCTTTGACTTTTTTTGATACAGATATTTAAATTCTATTACTTTATAATAAGGTTGGGGCTTGATTTTTCTCTTTGCTTTACAATAGAATGGCATTTAAATAGGAGTTCCCTGAGTGTGTTTACAGTCATTTGATTTGGCTAAACTATTTTAATGTTTAATGAAATTTAAACATTTTGGAGAAAAAAATTTAAAAACTACACAGGTGCACGAAGAAATAAAACTCACCGACTATTTCACTACCTAGAGACCACTGTCTACTCTTTCTCTCTCATTTCTGTGTTACATATGTATGTTAATAAATGTAGGATTAGGGAATGAGTACTGTTTTTAACTTACTTTTTAAAAATTTACATTTTTTTTCCATCTAATTAGTGGGGGGAGGGGAGTCTTAGAATTTTGTAGGATTGTGGTGATGGTTACATTAGATAATATTAGTGTTGCGTACTTAACATAGTATATGGCTATTAATACTCTCTAGATTTTGGACATAGTCTATTTTACCATTATTACCTTTTTATTAAACCTGTTCTCCAAAAAGGATATGATGAACACATTCTTCAGAAAATTTGTAAGACTATTTTATTACACTGTTTTTCTCAGATTTTTGCAATTCATTGAGGAAGTAAATAATAGGATGAAGGAAATTATTTACATTGGGTCGTTGTAAGGGTTAACTAGAAATGTTTACCACATTGTAGTAAATATTTAAGTATTATTAGATTGGCATTATATATTTTACAATATTTTTAAAGGCTGAATGGTATTGCATTAAAGGTCCTGACATTCCCCTATTTGGAACACTTAGATTGAATCTAATGTTTCTCTATTATAAATAGTTTTATGATTAATAGCCTTTATTCATGGTTCTTTTTTCAATTTTCTATAAATAGAGACTGGGGTTTTGTATGTTGCCTAGGCCGGTCTCAGACTCTTGGGCTGAAGTGATCCTTCTGCTTTGGCCTCCCAAAGTGCTGGGATTACAGGTGTGAGCCACACTACCTGGCCCATGGGTTTTTTTGTTGTTGTTGTTTTGAGATGGAGTCTCTGTCGCCCAGGCTGGAGTGCAGTGTTACAATCTCTGCTCATTGCAGACTCAGACTCCTGGGTTCAAGCGATTCTCCCACCCTCAGTCTCCCACCCTCATGATTCTTTCTTAATAATAAATTTAAGGTAGAATTACAGGGTCAAAAAAAATGACCATTTTAAAGCTTTCAATACAATTGCCTGTTTTTCCTATAGAAAGTTTGAACTAGTTGTATGTTAAAGTGTAATTTTCTTGAACTTCATTATCATTAAAGTTTTAAATTTGAAGCACTGGCAATTTGAGAAGTATATTAGGATTCTTTTTATTGCAAGTAACAAAATACAACTCAAGCTAGTTTAAGAGGGGAAAATGCAGTTATTGGCTAACACAATCTAGCTTTGGTTTAAAAGACAAATCTAGAGTCTCAAATGATCTCAGAGTGTCTGGGTGCGGTAGCTCACGCCTATAATCCCAGCACTGTGGGAGGCTGAAATGGCAGATCACGAGGTCAGGGGTTCGAGACCAGCCTGACCCACATGGTGAAACCTTGTCTCTATTAAAAATACAAAAATTAGCTGGACTTGGTGGTGCGTGCCTGTAATCCCAGCTACTCAGGAGGCTGAGGTAGGAGAATTGCTTGAACTTGGGAGGCGGAGGTTGCAGTGAGCCGAGATCATGCCGCTGCACTCCAGCCTGGGCGACAGAGCAAGATTCCCTCTTAAAAAAAAAAAAAATTATCTCAGAGTGTAATCCCTGACTCTTCTCTTGAATATTACTTGGCTTGTATTCCTTTGCTTTTTGCATGCTGGCCTTATTCTGCCACTGACAGGCTGTCTGTATGGTATGGAAGAGGATAGCTAACATCCCCATACCTGCATCCGTACAATTTGTAATTTAAAAAAATGTAAAGAAACTCCTTCTCTCTTCTAGTGTCTGTATATTAGTCTTCTGGAAGAATGCCAATTTGCCCTACTTGGACTATTCATTTTTAGCCATGTGAATGGAGTTCCCTGATTACATGAGTCGAATATGTTCTGTTGTAGTGTATTTGATTGTCTTCTTGTAAATTATCATCTTATACACAGGACTCTTGATCAGTGCTACCATTATAATTAATGGTCAATGAGTTTGGTTGCACGTCATTTGAATTCATATTCTATAGTTTTCTACCAAGTGTAGTCATTCTGCGATTGTTCTTGTCATGACTTTTGGGAAGCTGAGTATTTCTTCTGTGGGTTAGGGTTTTCATCTCATCTTAGGAAAAAGGTGATCTTGTTTAAGATCACACAGCTGGGATTACTGGTACAGCTGGGTGATCTTACACAAGTTGCTCTATTGGGATAAGAATAATTGCCTTATAGGATTTATGATAATGAAATGATACATCAACTTGTGAAATACTCAGAACAGCTCTTGGCACAAAGTAAGGGCTTAATTAAGTAGAAGCTATCCCTGTATTCATAGTTATTATATTTGTTACGTTGTCTTCAACATTGTTTAGAATTACTCAAGCCTTTGAGATAATCTGATGAAGGCTATTTACCACCAGTGAATAAATAGGAGTGGTAGAATAGTTACTGATGCTTTTCCTTTACTTTTTTTTTTTCTCATGAAAATCTAGCCTTTGCAGACTAAAATACTGTTTACGTATAGACACGTTACTGGGGTTTTTTTGTTGTTGTTGTTGGAGAGAGAGTCTCACTCTGTTACCATGTTGGAGTACAGTGGCATGATATCAGCTCACTGCAACCTCTGCCTCCTGGGTTCAAGCGATTCTCCTACCTTAGCCTCCCGAGTAGCTGGGACTACAGGTGCGCACCACCACACCCAGCTAATTTTTGTATTTTTTTGTAGAGGCATGGTTTCACCATGTTGGCCAGGATGGTCTTGATCTCTTGACCTTGTGATCTGCTTGCCTCAGCCTCCCAAAGTGCTGGGATTGTAGGCAGGAGCCACCACTCACCACTGTTATTTTAAAATAATTTTCCGTAGTGGTAATACTAAAGGAAGAAAAATATTCTCAAAGCTATTTATTTGGGATGTTAAAGGAGGGGAAATTAAGAAAGACTACATTTCCACGTTCTTTGTGTCCAGAATCTCATTAAATGTTTTTTAACTTGTTAGCAGAGGAAAGTTGGAAATTACCTGCCTTTGTAGCTAATAGTTAAAATATTTGAATGGTTATAGTGTCAAACAAATAGTCATAGCATTCACTGTGAATGGAAGAAGGGATATTTTCTTGGATAATTTAAGTTGACTTATTTCAATGGTTCAAAAAATTTCTTCAGTCCTTAACCATGACTTAGGCACCGAACTATTATGCTATGTCTTATAACAGATTATTGTGCATTCATTTATTCAACAGGTATTTGTGCAGCTAATTTATTGAGTACAGCATTGAGTTGCTGATGTCTCCGACCACAGTTAAACATTCAATTTTTGATGTTCATTTATTCATTCATAGCATATTACATTTTTAAAGTTTTAGTTCAGTGCACTTTAAAGTTTGAGGTTCTTGCAAAGTACTGACTCTTGGGTTTAAGTTTTATTGTTTAATATCAACCACAGGAGCATTGGCCAGTCTGCTTTTAGAATTTTCATAGAGACATACACACAAATAAATTATCACGAGACAGTCTACTCATTTTCTTTTTTACCCCCGTGGTTCTTAACACAGGATTAATGTTCAGATCTCTTTTGGAGCAAAATAATCAAACTTTTGAGATGTACCCAGTGACCTCAGTCTGAGTATATACTGCATTAAAAAACATAACCCTGTTCCTTTTAGTGGTCATTTGGTAATAGTTTGATCATAAACAAATGTAGCCTCAAACACAGAAGGCTTGAAGCAAGTATACAGAACTGTGGAAAGATCATTTAGATGATCTAGAATATGCCTTTTTTTACGTTGCCACCAAAATGAAAACAGTTTTAAAATTATTATAGAATGTAACTTCAACACTGCTTTAACTCTATTAAACAAAGCACTGCCATGTTTTAATTCCTATTTATTACTCTCTCTCTTTTTTTTTCTAAGACAGTCTCGCCCTGTTGCCCAGGCTGGAGTGCAGTGGCACGATCTCATTTCACTGCAACCTCCATCTCCCAAGTTCAAGCATTTCTCTGCCTCAGCCTCCTGAGTAGGTGGGATTACAGGCGTCCATCACCACGCCCAGCTGATTTTTGTATTTTTAGTAGAGACCCAGTTTCCTTGGCCAGGCTGGTCTTGAACTCCTGACCTGGTGATCCATCCGCCTCAGCCTCCTAAAGTGCTGGGATTACAGGCGTGAGCCACTGCATCTGGCCTATTACTCCCTTGAGTTGCATAAGTTACCAGATCTGCCTTTTGTGTGACATCTTTTTCAGATTGTCTGAGGGTAGCTGTCATGTTTCTTCCTTCTATTCTTAAAAAATAGTCCCAAATTTCTTGAATCTTTTAATTTAAAAATTATATATCAAGCATCTGATTTGTGGAAGGGCATAGGCCATATTAAAAATAGGGCTTCATATTAAAATGGGGAAAAGGGTGGAGATTCTCTGGGGGAATCTGAGATCTGCCACACACTAGTAGTGTTGTTACCTAACCCTTTCCAAAAGCAAAGAAACAGGATCAGAAGGTCACTTGAGAAAATTTGTTTGGTAATATTGGATAGGATGGATTAGTATAGTTGGAAAACAGAGACTCCTGCTTTAGGAGAGCTGCTCCTTTGTCGTCGTTTCCAGAATCTTCATCAAGGTCAAGGTTTAGAGCTGAATATTAAAGAGAAGAAGTCTTTAGGGTATGCTTTCTATTTTATACCCTTATTTAATACATTTGTTTTTTCCTGTTTTATAAGTACTTTATTATTATAATTTATCCATCTTCTATTACATTTAAGCAAATAATTATTTCAAGGACTCATTCTTCTGAATACACTCAAAGTTTATGGTCACTGACTTTCTTAGGTTCTAGTCTTAGATCTGTTACCGTCTGAGAGCATATAAATAAGGGAAACAGAAAAGGATTTACACCTGAGATGGAAGCAATGCAAAGCGAAAAGAGTGATAGAGTAGGTGATTTAGGGAAAGTCAGTGATACACAGCTCTTAACCATAAACAGTGATTCTTAACTCTTGAATGTTGGTGGCATTCATGACGGTATTAATAGGTGACTTTAAAAAATGTTTCAGAGAACTGAAAAAAAATTTAGTTATCACATTCTTCATTAGGTCATCTTTGAACTCTACATACACACATATGTTTAAGGTGAAGTTATTGTGTGTTTTATTAACCACGCACTTGTTCTTGCTGGCTTATCATTGAGTTTTACTGCTAACTTCCTATTCTTAGCAATTGTACCTCACTTTACATAGTATTGCCAAACTCACTGTATTCAGTGTTGTGCCTGACAAACATGGTTTGTTACAGGATGTGTATTCAGTTATAGCTAAAAGTAAATCTTTCTCATTTTTCAAAATTTGCTGGCCTACTTGTTAAGCTTTTGCTTTAAGACCTGGTAATGTTTCCGAAACTTCTGTGGTTTAATCACTTTAGTGTTTAGTTGCACTATGGATTCCCAGGGACCCACTCCCCAGAGATTCTGATTTGGTTAATTTTGGGATGGAACTCAGGGATCTGTAAATTTTACAAGCACTCACAGGTGAAACATAGACTTTAAATAGCTAAGAGTGCTCATCAGGATTATGTTGAGATTATTTTTTAAACAGACAAGCCAAGCCTATAATTTGAATTTCCAGTGTTGAGATTTGGCCTTGTATATCTTGGGTGGGGTGGGGGAGAGAGTTCTATTGATGATTGTGATATA
This sequence comes from Cacajao melanocephalus, assembly GCA_963573385.1. Lineage (NCBI taxonomy): Eukaryota > Metazoa > Chordata > Mammalia > Primates > Pitheciidae > Cacajao > Cacajao melanocephalus. The sequence continues at coordinate 31,582 of CAUYLG010070328.1, forward strand.
CACCACAGGTCAACCAAAATAGTCTAGTCAGTGTAGTTAGTGTATTTTATAATTACTAGGTTCTAAGTATGTGGTAGTATTAATGTCTTAGGAGTTGGATATATTTCCTGTATTTGTAAAGCATTTAGGTAGGTCTTTTAATAGAGAAAAGTATGTAACAAACTTGTTTTGAGTGTTGCTCTTTTACTTCTTTAGGCATTTTTGAAGAACGTGTAAGTATTTTCTTAGAGAAAAGGGGCTCAGAGTGGTCCCCAGATCATCACTGGTAACACTTCCTAACTTGTTAGAAATGCAGATTCTCAGGCCCCATTCAGACTTCTTGAATCAGAAACTCTGGGTGTAAGGCTCAGCATTCTGTGTTTTGAGAATTCTTCCAGGGGACTGTGATGCAAACTGATGTTTGAGAACCTTCATCTTAGAGTAAAAACTTTACATACACATTTTTGTTGTTTCATTTATCTAGCGCAATACCTTATATATAATCAGGGCTCAAAGATTTGTTGAGAGGATCAACACCAATTCTGGATCAGGAAAGATTTTATTTCTATCCCTAGTCAGGAATATTCTAAAAACAAAAAGCACATTCTTTTTACAAACAATATTTCAATACACATTAATGTAAACACATGAAAAAGTATTAGCTACTTAATAAATTTAATTAACATGTAAATGAAAAATTTACACATTACTGCTATTTTAGATGTCATATCAATTTCATTTTCAGAATGAACCCTCCAATTTAAAACAGTGATACTTTTCCCCCTGTATTTTGTACTGCAGCATTAGAAAATCACATTTAAAATAAGCATTTTGGTGAGGTTATTGGAAGGTGAATAATCCATCTTTAATTATGGATATTTAAGAGAGATGTCACTGTGCCATTCAAATAATGATTTAAAACAAGAAATTTAGTTGCTTTCAAAAATAAAATAAGTATATGCATTCTGAATGTTTTTCTTTGGAAACAAACCATTTCATCTATTTTTTTTTTTTAAATCTCAGATTAATTATAAAATGCAGAATTTTCAAGATTTGAAAATTAGGTTAATATGAGAAACTGAAGATACTGAATTACATTACCTATTCAGTCTGTACTTCAGGATATACAGTGGGATATACTTACCTTTACTGGAAAGAAATATGATGGTTCAAATTAGATTACTACTTCTTTCAGAGTTTTTTGACAAGTGCAGATAGTGTCAGTTTGTGGTGAATTTTTGTTAAAATAAATTACAAAAAATCTGTGACCCTGACATCTTGAAACTAGTTTGACAAATGCAGATAGTGTCAGTTTGTGGTGAATTTTTGTTAAATTACAAAAAATTTGCGACCCTGACATCTTGAAACTAGTTAATATTTTTAAACTTTGCTAACACTGTATATCACTGTATTCAGGTTTTATCTGTGCATCTATGAGTTATATATGTATAGCTATATATGTTTATATTTACACATATACATTACACACAGGAGTGGATTCATACTCAATTTTTTGTATAGCCTGCTCTTTTCATATAATACTATATTTGTAGCATCTAGTATAAACAAAGATTAATTTTTGTAGACTTTGCTTTTATCCTGAAATTTTATGGTAGCTGGTTTAATGGAAAGACAATTTCTGTGACTACTGTTTTGTCAGTTAGGTATTGACCCTGGTAAATACTGCTAGGTAACAGTAAGCAGTGTAAAAATACATTTGTTCCATAACATAACCTCCGTGGAGGTAGGGGCTTGGTCTGTTTTGTTTATTGCACCGTGTTCTATTCTGGGAATAGTGTTAGGCTTATAGAAGGTGATCAAGAAATATTGGTTGAATAAATCAATAATATTCTCTAGCATATGGATATCCCGAAGGTCTATTTTTAAAGTTTATTGATTAGAATTAAAAAGACATTTTCCCAGATAAAATAATAGATTGTTAGCTGTCTTGAAAATGTAATTTATATCTAATTTGAAATGTCAAGTTTTTGCTATTTTTTCCATTAAGTAGAGATAGTGTTTTTAAAAATTAAATGTGAAGTTTTAAGTATTCTGGTTTTGCAACAATTGCTAGTAGGATTAGGTATCAACTTAATGAAAACTTCATGACAGCACTTTCTTAAAAAAGACTGTGGAAACCAAAGTTAGTAAATGATTTCGAAAGACATAAAGATATTTAAATGTTCCTTTCTTCTCTTTTTTTTTTTTTTTTTTTTTTTTTTTGACAGGGGCTTGGTATGTATGGGGTGAAGTGGTGCGATCACAGCTCACGGCAGCCTTGAACTCCGGGGCACAATCCTC
>CAUYLG010070329.1:0-51387 GCA_963573385.1 Cacajao melanocephalus
CCATTTACATTTAAGGTGAATCTTGTTATGTGTGAATTAGATCCTGCCATTTTGATGCTGGTTGGTTGTTTTGCACATTAGTTGACACAGTCTTCATTGTGTTGATGCTCTTTACCATTTGGTAAATTTTTGGAGTGGCTGGTACTGGTTGTTCCTTTCTATGTTTAGTGCTTCTTTCAGGAGCTCTTGTAAAGCAGGCCTGGTGGTGATCAAATATCTGAGCAATTGCTTGTTCATAAAGGATTTTATTTATCCTTCACTTATAAAACTTAGTTTGGCTGGATATGAAATTCTAGGTTGAAAGTTCTTTTCTTTAAGGATGTTGAATATTGGCTCCCACTCTCTTCTGGCTTGTAGGGTTTCTGCTGAGAAATTTGCTGTGAGTCTGATGGGCTTCCCTTGTGAGTAATCTGACCTTTCTCTCTGGCTACCCTTAGCATTTTTTCCTTCATTTCAGCCCTGGTGAATCTGAAGATTATGTGCTTTGGGGTTGCTCTTCTTGAGGAGTATCTTTGTGGTGTTCTCTGTATTTCCAGGACTTGAATGTTAGCCTGCCTTGCTAGGTTGGAGAAGTTCTCCTGGTTAATACCCTGAAGAGTGTTTTGCCAGCTTGGATTCATTCTCTGCGCCACATTCAGGTACACCTATCAAACGTACATTAGATCTTTTCACATAATCCCATATTTCTTGGAGGCTTTGTTCATTTCTTTTTATTCTTTTTTTCTCTTATCTTGTCTTCTCATTTTATTTCATTGAGTTGATCTTCAATGTCTGATAGCCTTTCTTTTGCTTGGTAAATTCAGCTACTGAAATTTGTGTGTGCTTCGCAGAGTTCTCGTGTTGTATTTTTCAGCTCCATCAATTCATTTATGTTCCTCTCTAAGCTCTTCGTTCTCATTAGCATTTCATCAAACCTTTTTTCAATGTTCTTAGTTTCTTTGCATTGGGTTAGAACATGATATTTTAGCTTAGAGATGTTTGTTATTACCCACCTTCTGAAGCCTGTTTCTGTCAATTCATCAGACTCATTCTCCATTCAGCCTTGTTCCCTTGCTGGTGAGGAGTTGTGATCCCTTGGAGGAGGAGAGGCATTCTGGTTTTGGGTATTTTCATCCTTTTTATTCTGGTTTTTTCCCACCTTTGTGGACTTATCTACCTGTGGTCTTTGTTGTTGATGACTTTCAGATGGGGTCTCTGAGTGGATGTCCTTTTTGTTGCCGATGAAGTTATTTCTTTCTGTTTCTTAGTTTTCTTCTAACAGTCAGCCCCTCCTGCTGGAGGACTGCTGGAGGTCCACTCCAGACCCTGCTTGCCTGGGGATCACCTGCAGTGGCTGTAGAACAGTAAGGGCTGCTGCCAGCTTCTTCTTCTCTTATCTTTGTCCCAGAAGGTTACCCACCAGATGTCAGCCTGAGCTCTCCTTTATGAGGTGTCTCTTTGGTTATATGGGGGTTGGGGAGCTGCTTGAGGAGATTGCCTGTCCCTTATAGGAGCTCAAGTGCCGAGCTGTGAGCTCCGTTGTTCTGTTCAGAGCTGCTGGGCAGGTGTGTTTACGTCTACTGCAGCAGAACTCATAACCACCTTTTTTTCCCAGATGCTCTGTCCCGGGAAGGTGGGGCTTTATTTATGAGTTCCTGTCATTCTGCTGCCTTTTTTCAGAGATGCCCTGCACAGCAATGAGGTAGCCTAGTCACAGTCTGCCAGCAAAGGTGTTGCTGAGCTGCTGTGGTCTCTGCCCAGCTGCTGTGTGAACTTCCTTGCAGTTTTGTTTATAAGGGTATAGTTAGAACTGCCTTGGTAATGGCAGTCTGCCTTAGTAATGGCGTACTGCCTCAGTAATGGAGGATTGCCTCAGTAATGGTGGACTGCCTAGGTAATGGTGGACTGCCTCAGTAATGGTGGACTGCCTCAGTAATGGCAGACTGCCTCGGTAGTGGTGGACTGCCTCGGTAATGGTAGACTGTCTCAGTAATGGCGGACTGCCTCAGTAATGGCAGACTGCCTCGGTAATGGCAGACTGCCTCAGTAGTGGTGGACTGCCTTGGTAATGGCAGATGCCATTCCCTCCACAGAGCTAGACCATCCCAGGTCCAGCTGTGCTTGCTGTGAAACCCTCAATCCAGAGCATTTCAGATTGCTTGTCTTTGTTGGGGTGGGACCAGCTGAGCCAGATCACCTGGCTCCCTGTTTCAACCCCCTTTTTTTCAGTTGAATGGGAGACTCTGTCTCCCAGGCATTCCAGTTGCCAGTTGAAATGGCACCTGGATTTGTGTGAGTTTTTGTGCAGAGACCCTCTGCACCAGCTGAAACAGCCATGCTGGAGACTTGTGACGCTTTTCTGCCTGGGAATCTCCTGGTCTGCGGGCAGTAAATATTCATTTGGAAATAATCACTCACTCTCTGCGTTTTCACTGGGAACTGCAATCCAGAACTGTTCCTATTTGGTCATCTTAGATTGGTCCCTGAGAGCAGGCTTGAGCAAGTGACTCAAAAGCAAAATTCTAAAATTTTTATAATCACAAAAGACGCTAAGTAGCCAAAGTAATTCTGAGCAAAATAGAATAAAGCTGATGGCATCACACTACCTAATTTCAAAATTTACTACAAAATTATAGGAACCAAATCAGCATGGTACTGTCATCAAACAGATACATAAACCAAAGAAACAGAATAGAGAACCCAGATACATATTTATGCATTAAAACAAAGAATCTTCAACAATGGCACCATGACCATCCAATGAGAAAATGACAGTCTCTTTAATAAATGGATCTGGGAAAAGTTATCACCTATATGCAGAAGAATAAAACTAGACCTCTATCTCTCACCATACACAAAAATCAAATCAAAGTAAATTAAATACTTACATCTAAGACCTAAAATTATAAAACTCTTAGAAGAAAACATTGTGAAAACACTTCAGGACATATGTCTGGGCAAAAATGTGTTTTTATCTAAGACCTCAAAAGAACAGGCAACCAAATAAAAGATAGACAAATGAGATTGTATCAAGCCAAGAAGCTTCTGTATCACAAAGGAAACTGTCAACACAGCAAAGAAAGATCTCACAAAATTGGAAAAACAAATATTTGCCAACTACTTTTATTAAAAGAGTAAAAAGCCATATGTTGACCAGATTCAAATTCCACTAAATACATTTTACTCCTCTTGGTATGTTTTCCTTTCTCAAGCTAAGATTTCTTGTTTAATATTTTTTGTTTCATAGTTTATGTTTTTTCCATTTTGTATTATATAAAATAAACATTTTGTCATTTTTTAACACTTACCTATTATTTTACATTCTAGGAAGTAATAATTCTTTATTATTTTTCTGAAGACTCTTAAAGTGGTTCAATAAGCTGTGACAATGGCTATGATTTCTGTTCATAACATTTCTTAAACAAGAAATTATTTTTCTACCTTTACTTAGATTACATACAAAATTCTATTTAAAAAGTGACAATTTTCTCTCTACTGCTAAGATCTCCAGGTACCTCTGGTTCTAAAGTTTTAAGATGAATTCTTTCCATTGGATTGTGATTCAGAAAAATGCATTTGCTTGGTAAATCTTCCTCCATACCTTTATTTTGAGCCTATGTGTATCCCTTCCATGTGAGATGGGTTTCCTGGATAAAGCACACTAATGGGTTTCGACTTTTTATCCAATTTGGCAGTCTGTGTGTTTTGATTGGGTGTTTAGCCCATTTACATTTAAGGTGAATCTTGTTATGTGTGAATTTGATCCTGCCATTTTGATGCTGGTTGGTTGTTTTGCACATTAGTTGACACAGTCTTCATTGTGTTGATGTCTATGGAGAAATGTGTGTCTGTGTTACATGATGTACATGATGCTGTACAAATTACATCATGTGTACATGAAATGGTAGGTATGTATAAAAATGTACATGTTAATATACGAAAACCTCATAAATTATTTCTGGTAATAATCTAATTATGTATGTCTCTTCCAAAGTTTTTGACAATTTTCTAAGGTTTTTGATAACTTTCAGTAAAAGATCTGGTATGTCATTTGATGTGACCATTCTTTTCCAATAAACTAGATCAAACATGTATGTTATAAATATTATTTACATAAATATGAATGTATTATAGAATAGTTTATCCCATGTATGCAACAGATAAATTACAAACAGGTACTCAGTTTCAGAAGCATTTGTTTATGAAAATCTGTTGAAATTTTGATGTTTTAAACAAAATATAGCACCATTTACTTTAGTAGAACTAACTAATCTGTAGAAGTAGAACTAAGCAGGCAAGGCAGGTGTATATAAAACATTTGACTTCTCTAAACACAATAGTTATCAATTCCAATAGAATTTTTTCTCTGTTGGCAAAATGCCTACTTTTATCTTTACTGTTTGATATTATCTGGAAAACAGTGATTATGACATCAGAATGACCGTTGATGGAATATAAGTTTTATGAATTCTATTTTAGCAGTCCATTGGGCAAAATAAATTTGAGAAGAATGTGCATTGTAATAGAAAGACTTTACGATGGAGCAGAAAAAAACTGTGATGCTCCTGCTTGAGCTTTGTCCTCTTCTAAAAGTAGTAGTTTCTCTACTTAATGATGTAGCCTCTTCTGCATCATTCAGCAGAGAAGTCACTTTTGAGTATATTTAATGGTATTCTAACATAAACTCTTCTATGAATCCAAAATGCCCCTGACAGCAAGAGCTAACTGAACACATTGTCAGCTAGGATTCAATTTTAAATCTTTATGGAACATACAAAATACTATTTTTTTAAAAATTTTATACAGTGCTAAAATTCATCCAGCAAGTAAGAGTTTAGCCATATTTATTTTTAAATTATTAAAATGCTTTCTTCCTTTTGGTGAATAGTTACAATGCCTCAGTTCATAAATCCATACATCCTGCCTCTACCATCATGACAGAGTTCTAGATCCCCACCCCCGACCTCCGGTATCTTTAGTACCACCCACAACCAAATTGTTAATTCAGCACCAAATTGTTAAAACTGGGCACAATAAGGTCCTCCTCACCCATATTCCAACACCATGATGGATATCTATCCTTATTTAATAATAACTGTGGTATTGTTTGTTGAATGATTTGAATGACAGCCCTTCTTATATGAGGTTATGTAATAGTTTAAAATGTTACACATACTTCAGGGTTCTTTGATGTTGTTTCCTTTTAAATTGATTTATTTTTAAAATTTTGCTCTGTGACACTGTATATCTTCAAGTTCTGTTACAAGAGACTTTTATTTTTGACTCTTTCCCACTATGAATTCCTCTTTTTGAATGCTTTGAGTGAGGCCCTGTGCAGCCCTAGCCTTGTTTAAATGTCTACAATGAACATCTAGCAATCTCTAGGCTGCCATAACTTGCTTGGAGCAAAAGGATTCAGCCTGGAAGGATGTCAATCAGTCAATGCAGTTTAGAAATATGTTCTGCAATTAGTTGCCTGAGAGGTGAGGTAGCTAGAGGGTAAATACAGTTACAGCAGAATTTCATTTATAGGAACATTTGGGCTTTCCTGCCTGTGTTATGCCACTTCTCCAGCTCTCTCATTGGCCAGCACCTAGTTTCAGATCAGGGCAACTGGGATCCCTGATTGTGTCTGAAGTGTCTCCATCCTGATCTTTTCTCACCTATCTGGGGCTTGCATTCGTTTAAATCTGATACATCTGGAACTGCTTTCCATTTTCTTTGACCATCATTTGTGCTCAAAGTTGACTTCTCCTCGAAACCTTTTTAGATAGAGAAATCTGAATCTGAGAGTAAAATTATTATTGATGGTGCTTATAAGCTGTAATTTATTTTCCCATGACAGATGCTTGTTAACACATACAAGTTATTTTAAGTACCAAAATGAAGTTAAAAAGCAAATATAATGTTTGATATTATTAAGTTTAAACTTAGGCTTTCACATATCTCAGGAATGCTAATCATCGGAGTGATAAAAATAACATATGCCCACATGTTCAATAAATGTGTTTTGAGCCAATGAATACATAAAATAATGGATATCTGTACATTATTGTAATGCTAAAGGAGATATTTCTGCATAACATGTCATTAAGAAGTATATTAAACATATCCTTCGTATATACATATTTTGGAGTTCTTTTTAGAATAAGATTATATCTCTATTTAAAAAATCAAAGATGAAAAAATTTTGATTTACTTATATGCACATATCCCACGGCATATCTTTTTTTAAAAGGTAAACCATAGATCACAGGGAGAAAAATCTCCCATCTTAATGATTACTGAGGGATTCCTATTGTTCCGTTTCCAATCAAGTGTTAGAGGTAGACCTCACATTTGGAAATGTGCTTTTTGGAGTTTGCTGTTACTTGATTTTTAATTTAACAAACAATTTTCCATTGGTGTCAAATATATATATAACATGAAATTGATCATTTATACTATTTTAAGTGTACAATTCTGTGATATTGACTATGTTCACATGGTTGTGCAACAATCACCACCATCCATCTCCAAAACATTTTCATGTTTCCCAACAGAAACTCTGTACACATTAAACAATAACCCCCTGCCCCTCAGACCCTCCTCAACCACGATTTTACTTTTGTCTCTCTGAATTTGTGTCTAGGTGTCTCATATAAGTGGAATCACAAAGTATTAGTCCTTTTGCCATTGACTTATTACACTTAGCATAATGTCTTCACGTTTCATCCATGTTGAAGCATGCAATTTTCCAACACAGAATTTCTTTCCTTTTAAGGTTTCCATTTTAACTACATGCATTTCCATTTTAACTACATGCGTTTCTTTCCTTTTAAAGTTTCCATTTTAACTACATGCATTTTAACTACATACATTTTAACTACATTCCATTTTAACTACATACATTTTGTTTATTCATTTATCTATCAATAGACGTTTGTTGTTTTTTATTTTCACCATTTATTTTTTGTAGAAAATGCTGCTCTGAATATGGGTATAAAAATATCTGTTCAAGTTCCCCTCTCTGACCTCTTTTGGATATATTACCACAAGTGGAATTGCCAAATCATATAGTAATTCTATACTTAATTTTTTTAAAGATTTGACATATTGTTTTCTGTAGTATCTGGACCACTGTACAGTCCCATCAGCAATACATAAGGTTCCAAATTCTTTACATGTTTTCCAATTGTTTTTGATAATATCTATCCTAACTGGTGTGAAATGGTATGTCTTAGTGGTTTTGATTTGCGTTTCTTTAATAACTAGTGATGTTGAGCATTCCTTCATGTCCTTATTGGCCATTTGTATATCCTCTTTAAAGAAATGTGTATTCAAGTCCTGTTCTCATATAAGTTATTTTATTGGTTTTATACACATGAAAGGAAACACTGAAAGAGAATTACCAAGAAGGCAGAGAAACATCTGATGTTTCTGTGGAGAATGTGGAAATCCAAGAAAACTATATTATCTCATTATTGAGGATAAGTGATTTAAATAAAATATATTCTCGTTGCTATAGACTTTTGTTTTTGTATTAAGGTGCTCAGCATTTCATTGTGTTGATCTGGAGCTACAATTAAATATACATATACTCTGGCCACTGGAAGATCAATAATTGGTTAGAACAAAGGTTCAATGTCTCCAGTAACATGACTTGGAATGGTGTGACATCAATTTACAAGATGTAAATTGAGGGAAACTTGACCGGCCATTACTTTTGATAAGGACTTGAAGCTATACACACACATGAAGAACAAAATAAAACTGGCTTTTCCCTCTCTAAATACTTCATTAGCTAAAAATCCATTTTAGAATTCCAACGTAGAAGCTTGGATAATCCAAATGGGAGCAGCTATTGTAGGTCAACAAAGACTGAGTTATAGCCAAGAACCAAAGAAACCCAAAAAAATAACTTCTTCATTTTTTTCACCTGACTCTCCATGTCACCTCTGTAACTTAAGTATAAAGTACAATAAAATATATTCCAATACTAAGAAGTTAATTCATATTTATTTCCATGTTTCAGGAAGAACTCGTCTGGACACAAGTAGTGTCCAGAGTATAAATATTTGTGTAAAAAGCTCTACTTGGGGGCTTTGGAATAAGAGAAAAGGGACATGTACCATATACAAATGCTTTTAATTATTTAAGGTCTTTAATAACTCTTTCTACCAAGTCTAAGTTCGTCAAGTTCAAAATTCTGAAATTTGGACAATCCAGATCAACCGTCTTCTTGAAGTCTAGGGAGAGATTTATCAGCAAGAGATTGAGGAATGGAAGGCAGTGCTTTAATGACACATGCTATAACAGTTTCTGACAAGTTGATTGGTATCAGTGATTCAAACTAGAGACATAGGTTGCAGCCAGGTTATTGGATGAAGGTCATAAATTCTAAAATGTGCAGTGACAGTTCAGCCTATTCGTAATAGAAAGTGAAGAAATGACTTTGAATGGGAAAGTTAAATGATAAAAGGAGAAATTTATAAAAGTAATTTAAAGGAAGTGTGCTAGATGAATTGGGATGGGAAGACACTGAAAATGAGGAAGCCAATCATCATGACATTTTCAGGATATATTACCTCTTTTTTTCTTGATATTATTGTACATATGTTTTTATTTCCTTGCACCATTATTCCTTCATCCATAAATAAGTTTTTCCACTTAGCATCATTGTATTAACTCAAATTTCTATATAATTTAATAACTAAGCACACTTAAATGTTTATCTATCTTCCTTGATTTTATATATTGGCTGGCTCCTTTAACATCTCAACATTTCATTAAATAGTATAGACTATATCCCTGCCTTTTGACTTACATGCCTGTGTCACAAATATGTTTCCTTACTGCTTTATGAAGAAAGCTGTATGTTCATACACCAAGTCACTAAAAAGTTAAGCAAAAATGATAAATTCATATAAACAACCACCAATAAGTTTCTATAAAAATAAGCTAGGTCTCATTGAACTTTTAGTTATTCAAATGAAAAAGTAGGAGAAAATTTTATACATATTTGAATTTACTATTCAGACATATTCCAAAAAATACGGTCAATAGTCACTTAATATAACCCCCAAGTTATTTGATTAGTAATATGATGCAAATAATTATTATAAAATAAGTAGAAAATTCAACCAAGCAAAATAGAAAGGTAAAGATTACACTTGGTTCTAGATTAGCCAGATTTAGCTTTATATTTTGGAGTACATCATCATATATGTATATATGTCTGTACATATGTTGAAACATATGTTGATGTTATCTAAAATAAAGATTATAGCTGTATAATAATCATGAACCTGGAGTTCAAAACTACTGTAGGCAACAAATGGAGATCCTGTCTGTATAACATTTTTGAAAATAATTAGCTGGGCATGGTGGCATGCACCTGTAGCCCTAGCTACTGCAGATGGAGGATAGCTTGAACCCAGGAGTTCGAGGTTACAGTTAACTATTACCACACCACTGCACTCCAGTCTGGGCAACAGAGTGAGATCTGGTCTCTAATAATAACAATAATAATAATAATAAACCTGAATGCTCCATATATTTTATAACCTTTAAAACTCAAAATCATTGCATGAAGGCATTATATTGTAAGAGATATACATATTTTTGTTTTGTTTTGTTTGAGATGGAGTCTCACTCTATCGCCCAGACCGGAATACAGTGTTGTGATCTTGGCTCACTGAAACTTCTGCCTCCTGGGTTCAAGTGAGTCTCCTGCCTCAGTCTCCTGAGTAGCTGGGATTACAGGCATGTGTATGTAAAAATACAGGTATGTGTATTTTTAGTAGAGAGGGTTTTTCCCTATGTTGGTCAGGCTGGTCTCAAACTCCTGGCCTCAAATGGTTCACCTGCTTTGGCCTCCCAAAGTGTTGAAATTACAGGTGTGAACTACTGGTCCCAGCCAAGAGATATATGTTTATAATATTTTTTTTGCTTTGAACTTTTACTCATATGAGTCCCAGACAACTTGAGTTATCATCTAATATTAGATATTTATACTGTATCTCTTGCTTTATAAGCTCTTATGAACAAAGCATATTGTTCCTTTATAGTTAAATCTTTATTCACATACTCAATTATTTGCTATTGCAGTATTCCTAGGAATAAAATTGCAAGGTAAAAGAGAATGTATATTTTCAGGGGCTTTTGACAATTGTCAACTGAAAGGCCATATGACTTTATTTTCCACTCACTCTATAAAAAATTGTATCAATAAACCTTTATCAAGCATAATAGTTATTATTAACTGAGTTATTTAGGTAAAACAGGCACCTTCCCATATACAAAACAAAACAAAACAAAATGAACAAACATCTAATACTTTGTATGGCATTGCTTCAAATTGTAGTAAAGTCATTTCTGCCTATAACTTTAACCTCCTTTAATATTTGCTTGGACGGTATGATTTTTATCTATTTTATGTATTTAGGGATAATCAGTATGTCATTAGTGGACATGTGACATAAAAATATGTTTTATCAAATTGCCTTCATCTCTATCTTTATTTTTGTGTTATTAGCCCCACTGACCCTTTGCTTCAATTTTCCTCTGCTCTCTCATCAACACTTATTCACTGTCCATCGCTCAGCTTAAAAGTCACAAAAAGGCATGCCCTGAAAAGCTGCTGAATGGCATCTTGACTCTGAAATGGTTAACACAGCAAACTTTAATGTTTTTTAATAGTACTACTCACAGTATGTAGCTACACATTTATGTGTGTGCTCTTAATTTGATTAATCGATTGATCTTTCTCCAAATTTGCAAGTAACTCTCTGAGAATGGAAAATCCTTGTTTTTGTTACTCACCAAATAATATACAGAAAATTTTTTAGGTATTCAAAAGTATCTGTTGAATAACTTCATGGCTGAGTTTAGGCAAGGAGAAGAATTGCCAACAAATAACATTATTAACACCACTGTGCTTGAGTTCAGGCATAGGACAACAGATCCTGGGAGAGCCATGTCTTAGAGAAGAGAACAGCAAAAACCTGCCTTAGACACTCTGGGGGACTTTTAAATACAACTGACACTTATTAGTCTTCTTCTTTAGTAACCTTTCTATGGCATTTGATAGTGCTGACTATTCACTTCTTAAAAATTTTCCTTCCTTGGCTTCCCTAATTCACCTATTTGTAATTTTCCTTCAAACTCTTCATTTATTATGGACTTCTTCTTATTTAATATAATTATAAATGATTGCTAGACAGAAGAAAAATGGCCATTATTTAAGTCAATAGATGACATCTACTTCTATGTAATCAAACACCAATGCAAAGAGAACAAAAAAGGCACAATAAAAGAATCAGAATATCTTTATGCTAGAAAATAATAAATAGGAAAATATTTAAGATTTTATTAATAGAATTACCAATACTGATAGAATTGATTAAATACGATTAAAAGTATGGCATTTCCAGTAATATATATAATAGTAAAATAGTGTGTGCAGTAAGAGTTTTTAAAATATTTTTCAGATTATTAATGTAACCTTTCCAGGTTGCCCCAGTGAAAATTCTTTAGAATTCTGGAAGCTAAATCAGTGTCCTTAAGTTAAGACCTTAAAATCTGGTTGCTTATAGTGGCTGTAGGAATGCCGGGATTGTAGAAAGCTTTAGGTCAGCAGTTCCCAGACTGGCATCAGGGACCAGTTTCATGGAAGACAATTTTTTCACAGACTGGGGCTGGGAAGTGGGAGATGGCTTTGGGATGATTCAAATACATTATATTTATTGCATACATCATTTATATTAGTATTGCATTGTAATATATAGTGAAAGAATTGTACAACTCACAATAATGTAGAATCAGTGGGAGTCCTCAGCTTGTTTTTCTGCAAGTGGACAGTTTCATCTGGGGGTGATGGGTGACAGTGACACCTGAAGTGTACTGCTTATGTCCAGTCTACTAAGTCATCTTGTTTTGGTTGCTGTCACTACAGAAAACCCTGCTTCACATAGAGAGGATGTTGGAAATAAAAGTAGGCATGTCAGTGCTGTTGTGGCAGTCTCAAGATAATCTTCCTTGACTTGAATTCAAAACGTATGGACTTTTGAAATTATCTCAAAAATACTTTTCAGGTCACCATGATTCGCAATTGCAAGAAGTTGATCCTCTTCTAGCACAAAGTTCATTCACCTTGCTTATTCACAAATGCATCATGGATCCATTGCTTCCCACTTCAGGGTTTTTTTGTGGTTGGAGAGTAATGCTCAAACTCTTTTGAAAGCCAAGATGAGTGATCATGTACCAACTATAAGAAAGAAGGTCCTGGCTCAGTCTCTTTCAAAATCTCTGCTAATGTTTGAAACATGTCACAAATGCCAATGCTCACTCATCATCTCCGCAATTCCAGTGTGGCTTTGAATGCCATCACTTTATCTGCCAACTTTAACACAGTTGTGATTCTCCCTTGAAGTGACAGATTGAGTTTGTTGAGCAGGTTGAATATGTCACACAAGGAAGCAAATTTTGCCACTCATTCTATTTTTCTAAAAGAAATTTCTAGAGTAGCCCATGTAACTAAAAACCTCTGGCCAGCGATCTATCTTTAGAAAGCCATCTCACTTCTGTGTATAAGAGAAGATGTGTGTGCTTCGCATCCATTTCCTCACAGAGCTAAGCAAACAGATGTGGGTCAAGGGCATGTACTTTCATGTGGTTGATAAGTTTAACATTGTTACACTTAGTTGACAATTTTTGGCTAGCCAGTGTTTCTCCATGGATGACACAGTGTGTAGACTCATATTTAGAAGCAAACTATTTCAACTGAGTAGACTCATATTCAGAAGCAAACTCTGACCTGAGTAGTGAAACCAGAAATTCTTCCAGTCACTGCAGCTGCTCTGGCCATGCATATACCCATGAAAAATGACCAATTACTTTTTTTTCTAATATGTTATCATTCAAATATTTGAACAGTTCTGTGGCTGTGGTGTTGGTTGGCAACAAAAGTGCACATCACATATTCTTATACACATCCTCCTGAAAAATATATTGCACAAAAACAAGGATCGTTACTTTGTTGTCAAAGTTGGTAGACTCATCAACCTGGATTGCCTATCATCCTGACTCATTAATTCTCTCTAACAATTGTGCCTCCTTATCCTCTATTGTTTTCTCAATTTGTCTAGTTATGGTGTTAGCTGAAAGAGGAACACCTACCACCTTTTGAACTGCAGCCTCTCCTATAAGTTTACAACAAATTTTCTTACCAGCAGGTAGGATCAACTCTTCACCAATAGTAAAGGGCTTCTTAGCTTTAGCAGTGTGGTGAGCCAATAAGAACGATGCTCTCAGTGCAGACAGATTTGATGAAGTTGTGGCCTTCCATAATTGCTTCTGTTCTTCATCTTCACAGTTTTTTTTTTTTTTTTTTTTTTTTAGAACTCCTAAAGCGTGTCTTTTAATGCAGGGTGCTTGCTTTCCATGTGTCAAAGCAGTTTTGAAGGTTTCATGGCTTTGTCGGATAACTGGTAGCCTCATAGTATACAAACTGGACATAGATAATGTGAATCACATGTTGCAATGAAATCATAATTTAAGTAGGACTTTTGGTATTTTCTTTTAAATACACCTTTCTCTTTGTTGGCGGTCTTAGAGTCTTCTGCTGTCTCATCATTGGGTCTTTCCCTCTTTTCAAAGAAGCTGCTAGGTGATCTCTGTTTTTCACTCATTTTGGCTAGCGTTAGCTCATGGGCTTACCAAAACTGTGACTGAGACAAGTGTGCACTGCAGAAAAGAGGCACAGAGGGAAATGGTAAATAAAATAACGAGCAGGCCATGTGCAGACTAAAATGAGTATCTGATTGGAACTTAAAGCCTGACACCAGATGCAGCTTGTTACATGCTATTCACTGATAGGATTTTGATATGAATCTGCAAGCAATTGATTCATTATGGTCTTTGTGCAGCCAAACCTCTCTGCTAAGGTTAATCTGTATATGCAGCCGCTCCCCAGTGTTAGCATCACCACCTCAGCTCCACCTCAGATCATCAAGTATTAGATTCTCATAAGAAGCCTGGAACCTAGATCCCCCACATGTGCAATTCACAATAAGGTTCATGTTCCTATGGGAATCTACTGCCACTGCTGACCATTACCACTCAGGTGGTTATGCAAGTGATAGCGAGCAGCTGTAAATAAAGATGAAGCTTAGCTTACTGTCCTGCCGCTCGCCCCTGCTGTGCGGCCCAGTTCCTAACAGGCCATGGACTGGTACTGGTCTGTGGCCCTGTGGTTGGGGACCCCTGCTTTAGATTATATCTAGGCATGAGCAGGAAGGATTGCTGTAATCAACACAGCTTAGCTGCATTGCCTGAACATTTTGATGGCCTGGAAGGTAATTACAGCACCCTCCACTTAGCAGCACCCAACTATTTACGGTTGGGAGTTGATTTTAAATACCCAAATTCCCTTACTTTTCAGGGGATCACTGAGTTGTGATCAGCGTGTTATAGTTCTTGGATTTTTCTTGCAGGACTGAGCTCACATCACCCACAATTGTATTTGTAATAATAGAAGATAACCTTTATCCATTGCCTTCTCTTCTCTACCTGTTTCCCTCACTCCTAGGGCCAGATTTTCAACACTAACACAGTAATCAAATTATATGCAGAGCCTTACCTCAGAAACTGCTGCTGATGTAAACCCAAACATAGGATAAACTTTTCAGGGGATGAAGAAGGAAAATATCCTAGCATGTGTTTGTTTAGATTTTGCCATTATAGATTTCCCTTTTAAAACAAGTTCTGAGACAAAAGAGAAAAACCATTTAATTCACAAGCTAGTAGACCTAAATTTTATATTCATAATAAAATGTGTTGGTAGAATATATTAGATAAATTTATAAATTACTAACTTCTATATAAAGGCACTTTTAAAAAAAAGACATTTGGATTTCTTCTATGTATACCCCTAGATTTTGTTACTAGTTTCAGAGGATAAAAAGCGGCCTCCGTAAAGTGTTCCTCAGAAATTCTAATAAGACAAAATACTACATAGCCAGGTTATGGGATACTCATTAAAAAGAGTCTTATTATATTATGTTCAGAATTTTCTAATTTATGTTTTTTTCTCATCAGACTTTATTGAGTTTTAACCTCGTATAGTCATGTGAATAGATCTATAATTAAATAACAATTTTAGAATTCTCTCTCAGAATTCTAAGTCAGATTTCAGGGACATAAAACACACATATTATCTATTATCTCTCAACACTTACATTATAAGTAATTAAGAATTTAAATATACTTATTTCAAATTAATATAAATGTATAAATGTCAATGGATTAGACACGTTAAATAACAAAATCTTTTTGATCTCTTATAAATGTTATACTGTGCATATTTTCAAATATATTGGTGTGATGGTTAATTCTGAGTGTCAACTTGATGGGATTGAAGGATGCAAAGTATTGATCCTGGGTGTGTCTATGAGGGTGTTGCCAAAGGAGATTAACATTTGAGTCAGTGGGTTGGGAAAGGCAGACACACCCTTATCTAGGTGAGCACTGTCTAATCAGCTACCAGCACAGACAGAATAAAAGCAGGCAGAAGTAAGTGAAAAGACAAAGACTGGCTTAGCTTCCCACCCTACATCTTTGTCCCGCACTGGATGCTTCCTGCCCTCGAACATCAGACTCCAGGTTCTTCAGCTTTGGGATTTGAACTGGCTTCCTTGCTCCTCAGCTTGCAGATGGCCTATTGTGAGATCTTGTGATCCTGTGAGTTAATACTCCTTAATAAACTCCCCTTTGCATCTATCTATATCTATATCTATATCTATATCTATATCTATATCTATATCTATATCTATATATCTATCTATATCTATATCTATCTATCCTATTAGTCCTGTTCCTCTAGAGAACTGAAACACAATTGGTATTGTAGAAAAGTAATTAATGAATAATTAAGATCAAGTTTTCTATGTAGCTTATTTTATGATTTATAATTTAAGTATTGTAAAGTAAAAGGAAGCTAATCCTTTTATTTTACCCTATTATCTAATAAAGAATATGTATATTCTAATTTCAAAAAAAAATGAAATCATTAGTGTTATCTTTCTTAGGACTGAATTGTGCCTAGCAATTAGGAAATAATAATCTGTAATTTACACAACAAACATATTCCTAATGGTATCCAGGGCTAAAGATTTTATATTTTTACATCTTAGCAAATAGACAGTCTTATGTGTTTAAAAATAAGTCATCCAAAGTAAGAAGCACCCATAGTTTAAGAAAAAATTATTAAGAATTAGGGGCGGTAGCTCATGTCTCTAACCCCAGCACTTTGGCAAGGCAAGGTGGGAGGATCACTTGAGGTCAGGAGTTCAAGACCAGCCTGGCCAACATGGTGAAACCCCATCTCTTCTAAATATACAAAAATCAGGTGAGTGCCTTGGCATTCATTTATAATTTCAGCTACTTGAGCAGCTGAGGCAGGAGAATCACTTGAACCCCAGAGGTGGAGATTGTAGTAAACCATGACTGTGCCACTGCACTCCAGCCTGGGTGACAGAGCGAGACTCCATCTCAGAGAAAAAAAAGTAAAGAAAGAATTAGGTAATTGATTGTGATATGGGGTTCCAAAGACCTAGTGATGAGATGTTGTACTTATGTACTTACTGTAAAATAACATTTGCACTGGCACCTGTTAAAACAACATCAAGTGTGACTTTATTCAAGATTCATACTACCAGGGTTCAAGACTATTTTTAAACATTAGGTGAACTAATAAAAATGTTCTGGAGATCTTGGTCAATGTGATTAGGTCATCTGTGCTTCCTAATGGAAATTAGGCTTCTACCTCACTATGGAAACTTGGAGACAGGGCCCTATATTATTTGATGAGTGCATGTCAAACAGATGGCTTCCATGTTGCGGGAAAAACATTTCTGTATTGTGAATTTATATTTCAGAAGAACAGAGTGGAAAATAACCATTACAAGTTTTCTAAAGTAAATGTTCTAATGAAAGGAAGGTTATAGGGACTTACAGTCAGGAAGAAGTCTGAAGTTTAGTCAGGCTGAGGAAAACTGTAAGGTCATCTTGCCCATCATCTACAGGGGTTAAACATGGTATTATGATTTCACTTTCATAATTACACACACACACACACGCACATACATAAATTCCATATTTTGTGGATTGTAGATAAGACCATGTTAAAGGAAGTGCTGCCAGGGAGTTGCACCACTCATGCCTATGTTTGGGGCACCAGCCAATCACCAAACATGACCATACTGGATGCCTGTTGCGATGTTTCATAGACTTGGGTACACAGATACATTATCGGTCACAAATATTCTGAGATTTGAAAAACACGAGACTACATAATAAAACGGGACCTCTCAACTTCAGAACCTGGATCCTGGTTTTGCCTCACTAGTACTTGTCCTCCTAGTGGTTAGCCACGGCCAGGGAATTCTCTACTGACACATTTTTACATTGAATTATTCAACTAAAGAGTCCAGCTATCAAGGTCGTGTCCTTTTCTGGGCCACCATAAACAAAACTCTAATACAAGGCACCCACACATTCCAATACTGGTTGCTGCTAAAGCCAACTATATACTCAGACAAAAAGCTGACAACATAATTAGCATGAAGAAAAAACACTGCATTGTCGTATACTTTCATTTTACCTAGTGTTATTAATGGTTCTATTAAAAGAACAGAAAAGAAAGGTTATAATGTTTGTTCTCATGGTAACTCTCATGAAATATATAAAGGAAGGCAATGATTAGTCATTTTTATTCATTTAATAATCTGTGTGTTCACTTGCCAAAGCACAAAGGCCAGAAAAGGAATTAACCTTTGCTCTTGGTTTGATAGGAATGCAACTAAAATAAGAACCACCTAGCATTAATATTGTTAAATTGAAGGTGCTTGGAAGACAGATGTGGCTGGAAAATAATCCCAGATGGTTACTGGTATATTCCACTCATAACAAAAATGCCAGTCTGTTTGGTTCAAAGATCGGTAGTTCCCTTACTTGACAATTTGGGATTTTACATCTCATAATGTGAAAAATGCACTGTGTTATCTAGCAGAGTGTGTGACCCTGGGCTAATTAAAAGACACACAGGATCAGAGCAGGGTGAAGCAACGCAGCTTCACTACTAGTGGTGGTTGATCGCTACAGGCAGAAATACGAAAATATTTCTGGAAGTGGTCCAATGCATCAGTCAAAGGCATGCACTTCCCAGATAGCAAGGCCGCTGAGTGAGATTGCAGCACCAGGAGCTGTTGGATCTCAGTATGACTTTTTATTTGTTTGTCAGGTTGGTAAAATAGGAGACCACAGAGGGAATTGAACATGCAGATGAAGCTGAATGTGACCTTCTCAGCTGACAGGCCAGACTTGGGGCTGGGGATATTGGGTGGGCATTAGCACCGGTATGTTCTGGAGTACCTTTCATATAAGCGTGACAGAGTAATGGAAAAGGGGAAGGAGAAAATACAGAGGTTCTCCTAATGCCGGGATTCCCATTCCTTGGCCCCCTTACTCTCAAGTTTGCTCTGTATTTCTGTCCCTATTTTATAATCTAACTGGAAGCCAGGCAATCAAGGAGAAGCAAGGCCGTGCATTTGACCAGACTGGGGCTAAAAAGAATCAGGAAGTGCCTGAAAACCTGTGATTTCCAACACTAGAAATCTCTCCAAGAGAGTAATACAACTTATGCACAAAAATAGGCATTTCAAAATTATTTGTAGAGGCAAACGATGACACTTAGAAACTTATTAATAGGAAGACAGAGGTGAAATATGTAACATCAATGCCATATGCCATATATATATAATATATAATCGTATTATAGAATATATAAGTATAAAAATCCATGTAATAGTCAACCAAGCAACACAAAAACAAAAGCAGTGAATGAGTGTACTAATGTAAAATTATGGTATATAAATATATGTGTTTATTTATAATTATAAGGCAATATGTAAATTCTGTTCCTTTTTATAATATATGTAGTATGGTGTGTACATATATACATATATACACACATGCACAATGCATTTTGTAATACAAATGTATATATTGTAAATATTATATTTGCATGTACCCTCATACACAAAGAAATATACCATATCATACCCTGATACCTATGCACATGCTATTGAGAAACAGAAAAATATGAGATCAAGAAAGCTTGTGTATTTGTGTACACAGCTTTACCATGTTGTTCTATAGGAATATACATGCATGGGAATGGAGTCCTGAAGAGGCAGGGAGTTTTTTTCTATACATTTTAGATTAATTTAGATTTTCAAAAAAAATTTTTTAAAAAAAGCATTTTTAAAAGGGAAAACATACCAAAAAAAAAAAAAAACCAAGAAGAGAAAATAACTGGCTGTATCACCTCTGGAGAACAAGTGCTTAAAGACCTTCATCTTTTTTTTAAGGTTCCACAGTAAGATTTAATTTTGCTCTCTTTTTCACCCATTTCATTTTATTCGTTTTTAAATTGAGCAATCACCAGAGATTCCTTAAATTATAGTTTTGATTTAAGAAAACATTCTTAGGTGGTTAATAGAAAAAGTTGTTACAATATTAACTTGAGATCTTTTTAACTTTTTGATGTGGGCATTTAGTGCTACAATTTTCCATTTTAACAATGCCTTAGCGGTGTCCCAGAGGTTATGGTGTGTTGTATCTTTGTCCTTTGAAAACTAGTGTAGTTTTCAAGAAATTCTTGATTTCTCCCTTAATTTCACTGTTTACACAAAAGTCATTCAGAAGCAGATTTTTCAATTTCCACGTAATTGTACGGTTTTGAGTGAATTTCTTAGTCTTGATTTCTAATTTTATTGTGCTGTGCTCTGAGAGACTGTTATGATTTTAGTTCTTTTGCATTTGCTAAGGAATGTTTTACTTCTGATTATGTGATCGATTTTAGAGTGAGTTCCATGTGGTGATGAGAAAAATGTATATTCAGTTGTTTTAGGGTAGGCAGTTCTGTAAATACCTCTCAGGTCCAATGGATTCAGCGCTGAGTTCAGATCCTGAGTATCTTAGTTAATATTCTGTCTTAGTGATTTGTTTAATATTGTCAGTGAGGTGTTAAAGTCTCCCACCATTATTGTGTGAAAGTCTCCCTTTGAAGGTCTCTGAGAACTTGCTTTATGAATTTGGGTGCTCCTGTGTTGGGTACCTATAGATTTAGAATAGTTTGTTCTTTTTTGTTGAATTGAACCATTTACCATCATGTAATACTCTTTTTTTGGTCTTTTTAAAACTTCATTGATTTAAAGTCTGTTTTATTAGAAACTAGGATTGCAGCCCCTGCTTTTTCTGTTTTCAATTTGCTTTGTAGATTTTTATGCATCATTTTATTTTGAGCTGATGTGTGTCACTGCATGTGAGATAGGTCTCTTGAAGACAATATACTAATAGGTCTTAGTTCTTTAGCTTGCCACTCTGTGTCTTTTAATTCGAGCACTTGGCCCATTTTCATTTAAGGTTAGCATTGGTATGTGAGGGTCTGATCCTGTCATCATGATGTTAGCTGGTTATTTTGCAGACTATTTTACGGGGTTACTTTATAGTTTCATTTGTCTGTGTACTTCAGGGTGTTTTTGTAGTGGCTGGTAACAGTCTTTTCTTTCCATATTTAGTGCTTCCTTCGGGAGCTCTTGTAAGGCAGCATGGGTGGTAACAAACTCCCTCAGCATTTGATTGTCTAAAAAGAATCTTATTTAACCGAACATTAATACAAAAAAAAAACAGAGGGCCAAGAACAATCAAATCCCAAATCCCAGAAACAAGGAAAAAACAAAATCAGAGCTGAACTGAAGGAGATAGAGATAAAAACAAAAGTCAAAAAATCCAGAAGCTGATATTTTCAAAGCATTAATAAAATAAATATATATAGAGAAGAGTCAAATAAAAATAATCAGAAATGACAAGGGGTGATATCACCACTTACTTAACAGAAATGCAAACAGTCATTAGATAATATTATAAAAAATTCTACACATATAAACTAGAAAATCTGGAAACACATGCTCTTTCAAGAATCACCCAGGAAGAAACTAAATCTCTAAGCTGACCAATAATGGGTTCTTAAATTGACGCAGAAATAAATAGCCTATCAACCAATACAGGTCCAGGACAAAACAGATTTAGAGCTGAAATTGACTAGATATACAAAGAAGAGCTGGTACAATTTCTACTAAAGCTATTCTAAAGAATTGAAGAGAAAGAGACTTCTCCCTAACTCATTTTATGAGGCCAGAATCATCCTGATAAAAAAACCTGGCAAGGACACAACATAAAAAGAAAACTTCAGGCCAATATCCCAGATCAGTGCAAAAACTATCAACAACATACTGGAAAATTGAATCCAGCAACACATCAAAAAGCTTATCCACCACAATCAAGTAGGCTTCATCCCTAGCATGCAAGGTTGATGCAACATACCAAAATCAATAAATGTAATTGATCACATAAAGAGAACTAAAGAAAAAAACCTACGTGATATCTCAATTCACACAGAAAAAGTTTTCAATAGATTTCAACACCTCTTTATGTTAATAAAAACTCTCAAGAAACTAGGTATTGAAGGAACATACCTCATAATAATAAGACCCATCTATGATAAACCCACAGACAGCGTCATACTTAATGGGCAAAAGCTGGAAGAATTTCCCTTGAAACACTGCTTGTAGTTGTGTAAATTGGTTGAACCATTGGGGAAGACAATGTAGTGATTCTTCAAAGACCTAAAGACAGAAATGTCCTTCAACCCAGCAGTCCCATTACTGAGTATATACCCAAAGGACTATAAATCATTCTGTTATAAAGACTCATGCATGAGTATGTTTATTGAAGCAACTTTCACAATAACAAAGACATGAAACCAACCTAAATACTCATTAATGATAGACTGGATAAAGAAATTGTGGCACATATATACCATGGGATACTATGTAGTCATACAAAAGGATGAGATCATGTCTTTTACAGGGACTTGGTTGGAGCTGTAGGCCATTATCCTTAGCAAACTAATGCAGGGAGAAAGAAAACCAAATACCACATATTCTCATGTATAAGTGGGCATGAACACATAGAGGGGAACAACACACACTGGGGGCTGTCAGGTGGTTAGAGGGTAACCTGTCAGGGAGGAGGAAAAGGATCAGGAAAAATAACTAAGAGGTACTAGGCTTAATACCTGTGTGATAAAATGATCTGTACGACAAACTGCCATGACACAAATTTACCCATGTAACAAATCTGAACATAGTCCCTGGACTTAAACTTTAAAAAGAAGAAAAAGAAAAATTGGTTTAAGTGCGTATTTCCTAATTTAAGGATACACAGTGAATTTCATTTAAAATGTGAAATGTTGACTTTAGTCAACATTGAGAGAATAAAATTTTTGTGTGTATTTTTGAGTATGGAGGATTATACTCAATTGAATTTCACATTGTCTTTCCTATATACCCAGAAGACTTTTTTAGTAACTAATTTTACATTTCTACAGTGGGAAAGAATGTAAGTACCTTTTTGTAATAGTTTGGTCTCATCATCTTTTGAGTTTTATACCCTTTTTTTCCTCAATTACATCTTATACTTATCTTACACTACCTTGACAGTGATTATTCTGAGTCACCTTTATGATTTCCAAAGCATGCAATTTTCTTAATAGAACTCTTTTTCTAATGATTTTAAGTGCTTATTTAATTTAATTAATGCATATAATTGAAAAGAGCAGTAAAATTGGCTTGAACAGTTTTACAAGAGCTAGCTGAGACTTAATAAGTGTTAACATTTAATGCAGAGAGAAGTGTGTGGCTCACCAGAGAATAGCTACAAGGTTAGTGAGTTAAGAGAGCTTTGGACCCTAGCCAGGATGTATAACAGAGGAGTGGTTCTCAAATATGGTTGATTTTTCCCCTCAGGGACATTTGGCTATGTCAGGAGACATTGGCACAACTGCTAAGGGTAAGGTTGTTCTTGGTACCTGGTGAGTAGAAGCCAGGGATACTAGCAAACATCATGGAGGGTACAGGGCTGTCCCCAAAACAAGGAATTGTCTGTTAATAGTTTCACTGTGATGGTACCCTGTTTATAGAGGAAATGGAGAGCTTCTAAACCTCTGAGCCCTTTAAGAGGAATACATATTGCAAATGCTATTGTTTCAACTACTAGGATTTGTTTGCATCCAGAGACAAGTTGAAAAGTCCTATTTTCTTCAACCTTTCATATTCCATAGCAAAGTAAATATTAGGTTGTACACAGAAAGTACTCGATAAAATCTTGTTCAGTGATACAGAAACAGGACGCAAAAATGATTTGTTACAAGCTGAAGGGGAGGTAAAAAAAAAATACTATAGTGAAAATAAAGATGGAGCCTGTGAAAGCCTTAAGAAGGTGGAAAAGTGGCAAAAGTCAAAAATATGTTTCCAAAAAATTTCGGTCATGCTCTCCTTTGTAAGCAAAAAGCCTCTTCTATAACAAACCGTTTAAAACACCCTAAAATATCATGTTCTGTTATTTTAGAAGGTTACAAATATGGCGGCAGAGGCACAGTATATTTACTCGAGATTAACCTGAATTACTGTTAAATTTAATCTTGCTTACACACAAATGCAAGCTATACTAGCAAGTTGGATTGTTTTAAAAAGAGATGAATAATATTGAAAATAATTTTATACCAATAGGAATGAATAAAAAACAAGATATTTCTTTAAAATATATTTTATATAATATTGCAACTCTCTACTTGGAAGATATTTTTACTTCTAGGTTTCAAACTAATTTTCTAAAAATTATACTCATTTGAATTTTCAAAAATCATTATGTTTAGTTTAGGATATAATATTCATAAAGTGAGCAAAATATTATCCTGTCAATAGCTTTACCCCATTTGTTGCAATTTGTAACTAATTTAGAAAGTTGACATACCAGGAGAATTTATATAAGCAGTAATCCATTCATTGTTTGCAAAGCAATCGGTATAACAACTAAGAGACATGCTATATTGGTAGAGGGATTAAATAGTCATAGCAGAAGTGCACTTCATATTTGCTTTGGTAATTCTGGCAGAGAGATAACACCTATTTGAGACTTACTAATGGTGTTTCATTTCCTTCAGCTACATTACACTGTATTTTGAAGGATAGTGATTTCAGCACGCTTTTGTCTTATGCAAGCACACTAGCAAACCCAGCAGGATGGTGAGTGCTAGATAGTTGCAAAATTAATATTAGGAGAAATGTAAGTAATTACATTTTAACACCTTAATATTGACTTTTGGCTGGAATTTTACACGTAATATTTATTATGCACAAGCAGATACTGACATTCATGTTGGAAAGGTAAAAAGCTTTGGAAAACTAAACGTGAGAACTCTCTGATAACTTCACTATTGAATAGTAACATCCTTTTTTTTTGTTTGATCGTTATCTACAAATGACTTTTTAGAATATTATTTGTCTTAATTTGCTTTGAAAACTCTTAAGTTTTTATCCCTGTACTGATTTTGAACATTATGCATCTTCAGCCCTTTCTTTAGCCTGACTGCCCTGTCTTCCATAAGAACCAAGTATTGAGTCATAGGAAACTGATCATTTGTCTCTGTTTTAGGATAGATTCACAGGCAGGTCATGGGTCTAGGAAAGTACCATAGCGTTACAGTCTGACATCAGTGTGTCTGAATTACAGACACAAGCTCCCCTGAAAAAATAGCCAGGTTCTGGGAGTAGGCAAACCCTTAAATGTCATTCCAGTTGTAGCATTTATGTAGTTGCAAAATGTCACATTTATTTTTAAATTTATTTTATCTAATATCTACTGAAACAGAACAGTATTTTTCTTTTTAAAGGATGAAATTGAGATTTTTAAGCTGAAGGTAGTAAGCCAGATGTTGAACTTGGAACTAAAATTTTAAGAATACAAGAAAAATAAATCCCAGCATAGGTAAGAGAATGATTTGAAAAGCGCAAAAATAAATTTAAAAACCCATTATGCAGAGGCAACTGAAGTAAAAGAAACCACTAGAATCACAAAAATGAAAAGGGCTTTAAGTGATCACTACCAAACCTACTCAGAAGGAAGCTTTTTAAAAGGAACATTGCACAAAGAATGTCATAAATTGAGAATGTGCAGAGTGCCATGGACAAAAACATCATAAAGATAATAGCAGATCCTGATATGATGCTACTTTTTCTGGAAGCTTTCAAGGAATACATGCTAAAAGATTGCTCTATGTAAAAATATTCTGAGGTATTTTGAATCTTTGTCCTAAACGTGATAAGAGTCCACTGGT
This sequence comes from Cacajao melanocephalus, assembly GCA_963573385.1. Lineage (NCBI taxonomy): Eukaryota > Metazoa > Chordata > Mammalia > Primates > Pitheciidae > Cacajao > Cacajao melanocephalus. Next base: position 25,259 of record CAUYLG010070329.1, read on the forward strand.
GAACCGTGAGAGGCTATAGGATGCTTTCACCAATTTTTGGAAAAGGACTAAGGTGGTCTAAAAATATGCTGAAAGTTTTTTTTTTTTTTCCTTTCTAAGTCTAAACCAGATTCTTATACCTTATAAGTCCAAAACGTCTGACATGGTAAGAAGATTTATATGCTGTAACAAAAAACACCAAGAAATAATAAAAGTCCAAGAAAACTTTCAACTGAGCAAGTCTAGTTCATGCAACAAAGAAAAATTCCACAGTATGTATTATCTTTTCCTTTTGACATGATGAGGACAAGAAAAATGGCACTAGGTTGAGATAAATCATAGCAAATATGTATTACTAAATAAAATGTAATATAGCTAGTATATGACGAGTATGGAGATGAAGTGTAAAATAAAGATGAAGACAAAAAGACCATAACTGAGAGAGTCTCATGTTGAAGATTCCAGTCTTGAAAACACTAAGAAAAACAAGAAACAAGTAACAAAGCAAATGAGTGACATGATTATAAATAGAATAAGGTGATAGTGGTAGACAGTGGGAACAGAGAAGAAATTCAAGAAATTTTCAGGTCATCAACTGAGATATTGATTTGATATTGGTGAAAAAAAAGAGAGCTTTCTGATTTTGTTTACTGATTTTTAACATCCTTTCCTGGTTGTTTTTTAATTTAATATTTTCTGGCTTTAAATATTTTTTATTTTTCTGCTCAGGTTTTCTAATTTGGATAACTTGATGAGTAGTGCTGCCAATACTGGAATAGAGAAGTATACATTTTATGCTTGGATTGATCGTATAATAAATTAATTTTTATTCATTTTGAATTTTTGTGTTCCTCTGAAGCATGAATGAGAAGAAATTCCTTAGGTTTTGTACGCAGAAAAGGCATCTAGATTAAAATGTAAATTTGAGAGTTATCAGCACATAGATAATAATTACTTCACAATTATCAGTAAACTTATTTTTTAAAAATTTATGCTAAAAAGATGCAAGCTTCTGAAAAGAGGAAAGAATTTAGAGCAAAATATATAAAAAAAGATGGGAGAAACATAATTGTGGTAGGAAATAAACAACAAAAAGCATTTATTAATTCTGTAGACTTATTTTGTCCTATTTATTTTTCTTTTTATTTATTGAGTATATAGTTGTAAGAAAACTACCAGAGAAATTTGAAGGTTGAAGTTAATTACTAAACATTAGTATTTCCTCTCTTAACACTGAGTCTTTCCTTCACTGTTCATTTACAAAATCCTATTATTTATAGAGTCATAATTATATACATTTTGTGTTACTCCTACATATGAGTGGTCTTAGTAATATGAGTAATTTATATTGCTCATATAGATATATATATAAATATATGAGCAATATATTTTGTAAAAGAAAAATGAAGTGTAAATTAAGTGTAAAATAAAGAATATAGGATGCTTTTATTATATAATCTTATATGTATGTTGTCCTACTTTCACTTCCTCTCATTCTAATAAAGAATCTTAGCTTTCTCACTCTTGCCTAGGTCAGAAAAAGAGTAATGGTTAATAGAGCAGTTCCTAGACATTTGTAACGTCACATCAGAAAGCCGATAGGCCCTTGCTGTGGTTTGGATGTTGATATCAACCCAAAATTTGTAGGTTGGAACCTAACACCCAATGTGATAATATTGATAGGTGGGGTCTTTGGGGATTTGACTGAGTCACAAAGGACCCACCCGCATTAATGGCATTAGTGGCCTTTTTGTGCTATCTCCAAGTGAGGATGCAATAATAGGCATCACATCATCTTTGAAACACATAGTGAGACCTCACTACTTACTGGGTGACTCTGCTGGAGCTTTGATCTTGAACTTCTCTGCCTCCAAAACTGTGAGAAATACATTTCTATTATTGCATTAATTACCCAATCCAAGGTATTTTATTATAGCAGCCTAAAAGGACAAGACAGCCCCCAATAGGGGGATTCGATTAGAAAGAAAACTGCATTGATCCATATCACAGAGACGGGTGATAGGGAGGGAGAGAAGCGAAGCTAGGAAAGACAGAAAGGCAATTTTATGTGCGTTTTTGGTCAGTGTTGCTTGTTGTTAGACATGAAAGGACTGTAAAGATGGAAAAAATTATTTTAGTGAGTTATGAATTTAATCATATATATTTTAAAAAATACATCAAGGCTATTAATTATTTATTTTCTTAAATTTGGTTTTTGGTTTAGATATAAAAATGCTTGTTCATGTTTCATAAAGTGTACCTAAAAAATAGATTTCTATTCATGGCAAACAGATCTCACCTCTCATTCTACTGACATTATGGGCCCATGGTAAGGACACAATCTATGGTCTATGGCCTACTAATTGTTGGATAAGAGCAACAGGGACAATGAATATTTCTTACTTACCACTTAAAATTACATCATAAGCCAGACTATGTTACTACAGATGCGAGTCATTTTAAAACTATCAAAAATATAACAATGTGTATCATTAAATAAAATGTATATATGACACCACAATTATAATTATAGGTATGTTGTTTTCTTTCGCTACTGTAATTACACTCTAAGATATCTGATACCCAGTTTTATCTGTGTAGTTATAGGAAAGTAGTGTTGACATCCATCAGCTTCAGGAAACACACAATGAATTATCATAATATAAATTATTTGTGTTAGGCTCCATTATGTGTACTTGAAGCTGATGTATAGGTTGATATTAGGTTTATTTTTGTTCATAACATCTGACAAGACTATCATAATAATTTTTGAAAAGATACATCAAATGTCAGTAATCTCATTTTGTAGATTTCAATGTTTTATTTTATAAATTATATATGCATACACATAATACATATAGGTACTACATCAATAAATGTATACATGTAATACTATATATGAACACATAAATATATATGCAAATACACATAGAAAAAGCAATGTTTGTTTATTAAATACATTGTATCTATCCCAATATTTTCTAAAGAGTAAATATTTTACATTATACCAAATGTACTTTTAACTACTAACTGCTATTACAGGTCAAAATCTTGATAAATGAAATAATTTATTTTGCTCAAAGAAGTTATTATATATATTATTGATGGCCCATTTGGAGATAGTTCTCATCACATATACATATTTTTTCTTTCTTTGTTATTATTTCTTTCTATATTATTCTATGTTGTAAGATAACCCACATTGTTTATTTGCATATTTTCTAAATCATAATGGTAATAAAATTCACACTTCAAAATATGTATGATTAAAATAGATACAAAGTTATATATCACAGTTCCCTCGACTACATTTCTATGACACAATGTCATCTTCTGATGATTGACTGGTCTATTGTTTAGTACAGAGATGACTGAAAATATTTTTGTCAAGAGACATCCTTCTCTTTACTGAAACTCAGAAAAATATATTTTCAGCTCTGTATTGGTGTTCTTTAGCTCTCATTTCCTCTGTCACATTTGTTACCACGTTCTATGAAGGCCATGAGAGAAATGTGAGTAAAATGTAGAAAATTTTAAATGTATCCAAACCTTGTTAAAGTATATGGAATATGTGTATGCTTAATTACCTATGTCACCAGAAAACAATATAACAAAAGTATCAGTAATAAATAATAGCAATAATTGAAGTGCAAGTCTTAAAAAGGTTAAATGGGTCTAGCCAGAATTATGTGAATCTTCTTATACTTAAAAACATTAATATTTAGGAAATTGAGATGGTTCATGACTGGTAAGTGTAAGGTAATTAAAAGTTTTACCTAACATTTTTAGGTCAGGTAGGTTAGGTTAGGTAGGTAAGTTAGGAAAGTAGGTTAGGTTTGTTAGGTAATCTTAATAACATAACAAAATTATCTATATTTTTAAAGTATAGTTATTCAACACAATTTCCTTTGTGTACAAGCCTAAATTTCTCAACTTAAGGCAAAGAAATAAAGTACAAGCAACCCAAGCTTGAATTTCTCATGTTACAGAAGATGCATTCAAAGTAATATTTTATATTATTGAGAAAAAGTAAAAGATAATTACATAGGAAACCATCTTATTTAGGGGAGTGAGAATCAAATTGCTATGATTATAATCAACACAGCATCTATAATTGTCTCGTCTAGCCTCAAAAAGTTGGATTAATGGGGGATCGAATTGGAGTAAAATAATGGGAATGACAGTAATATACAGAGACAATGTGTCTGTCTTTTCTAAATAAAAAAATGTGAAAAATGTGAGTCGTCTCTATAGCCGAAGGAAATACTTTCTGCAGTCCTGAAAGCATTGGAAGTCTAGTGTTTTCAAAAAAATTGAGCTCTGTAACTAAAATGACCTTGTCTAACAAATCCTCAAATTACGTTTTCTGATAATTATTTCAAATACAGTGGACCTTTGAACAACACAAGTTTGAACTCCACAAATTCACTTCTACATGGAATTTTTTCAAAAAAAAATGTTACCCAAACATGCCTATGTCTTCTGCCTCACCTTCTATCTCCACCACATTTTCTGCCTCTGCCGCCCGTGACAGCAAGGCCCCTCCCCCTCCTCCTCTTCAGCCTATTCAGTATGAAGATATTCAGAAAGAAGGCCTTTATGATGATCCACTTCTACTTAAACATGTAAATATGTTTTCTCTTCTCTAATTTACCTGCTCATACAAATACATTGTATAATACATATAGGATACAAAATATGTGTTAACTGACTTTATTTTACCAGTAAAACTTTTAGTCCAGAACAGGCTATTACTGGTTAAGTATTGGGGGGGGGTCAAAGTTACACACAAATTTTCCACTGTGAGGGGATGGGGGAAGGCATCCTAACCCTTGTATTTTTCAAGAGTCAGCTGTCATATCATTACTGACACCATCAATTGTCCAAATTAAATTCAATATGTATCATATCCCTTTAGAAATGGTGATATCTCAGTACATGTTAACTTCAGATTAGTAAATTACCTGGTAAATTTGCTGGATGATATTTATGTCTTATTAGGCAATACAAAGAACATTTGGGATTTGAATAAGGACAAGGCATAGTCATAGATCTGCAGGAGTTTATCATCCAATGGAAGAAAAGCCTTTGGTTGAGAAATCCTCTAAACATAAACCTCAGTTAACAAACCCTTTGCCTTGAACAAAAACACATTCCCAAAATAAAAGTCTGACCCATTTTCAAATCAATTTTGCTTGATTTAACATATTTTCTTATATAAATCAATGAATTCACATTTTAAGAAATGTTTGAAAATAGGAATACAAAAGCAGCGATTTAGGGTCATATTTGCTTTTATTTCATATATTTTTTTAACCAGAGAAGCAAGTTTCTATGTGACAACAAGAGCATTACATGCTCTGAATAATCACGTAAGTTTTCTTTAAGTTATTCCTGGAGGGGAGGGAATAGAGCAATATACAATCTAAAAATGTATTCTGTTAGAAATTAGGGTAAGGGGAATATGTTCTTATGGTTTTTTTTTTGTTTTAATTTAGCTTTATTGTTTTGGCATTATGTCACTGTGTAATAATTATATGTGACTCCAGAATCAAGGAATGCTTCAAATTTTCCTTCTCTTTTTGGAAGAAAATAATGTCTTTATTTATATGATAATCTCACTGATAATAGAATGATACTGAATATTCAACAGTTTCTTATTTGTCCAATGCTTTTCAGCAAGATAAACATTTGGAATGTACTCTTTAATGCAATATTTGCTCTACACATAGTTACTCTCATAATTCACTTTAGGAAAGTACGTGTTATATATATATATATTGGTGTCAACATTGTCTTCTTTTCTGCTGATATGCACACTTCCTCACAGCTGCATTCACGAACACCCACTACCTACAGGTCTTACTCAGTTTTGGACTCAAAATATAATAATTTAAATATAACTTGCCATTAGCCTAACAAATGAGTCTATGTAGTGGGCTTGATTCAAGTGTTCCATTCAAAGGGTTTCCCAAATTGTTTTTTAAGAAGCAGATATTATACAGTTTCCAATTCAGAAAATCAGTTTTTGTGTTTTGTTTTGTTTTTTTTTTTTAACATGGAATGTCTTTCTTTTCATTTTCTACCCTCTACAAAGAATATTCAATATCTAGGTTTTATTTCAATTGTATCTCGAAAATTCTGTCCTAGTAAGTTAATTATTACTTTCTTAAATTCCATTATAGTTTATGTAGTTTATAGTCTATGTAATCCTAATTTAGGCAATTAAAATGCTACCTAGTCTTGTTATGTCACTCTTTTATGGAAAATGTCTTGGAATCCTAGATTTCTTCCGGAACTCTGATTCTATGTAACCCTTTCCAGTAGATCTCAAATGATGCTGAGGTAGTATTCCAGGTCTTGGGTGCTTATAAATTAGCTAAATATGATCCCGAATGTTTCCCTATTTCTGTTTTGAAATGAAGGTGTTGGAATAAAATATATTTAACTGATAACTGTAGAAGACTTCACTTACTTTTATCAAGTGCATATGGAATGGTTTACCATTATTGCCATTATCTAGTTGGTGAGAATTACTTCAAGATTTTTACAGCTTGTGCTGTTTAACCCATGTTCATGGGATCCTAATGTACACGGAAGGCATAATACACTTTTCTCCACCACTTAGCTACAAAAAATCTTTCTAAGTTTCAAACAAAATATGAATTACAGGGTTGAAAAAAGACTGGTTAAATTTTAAAATCAGGATAAACTTTTGGATTTCCTCAGTTCTAATTGTCTGTTGCATTTTTAAGGCAAAATTTCACATGAAGGTAACCGGTAACTATATTTCATCTTGTTTACCCTGAATATTCTCCTTTCATTATTATGGAAACACTTATGTCTGTCAGTTACACAGTTACACATTTTTAGTGGTGTAAACATTCAGTAATAACTATTGTGATGGTTAATTTTATGGTCAACTTGACTGGATTAAGAGAAGCCCAGTAGGAAGATCAAACATGATTTCTAGGTGTGTCTGTGAAAGTGTTATGAGAAGAGATTAGTGTTTGAATTGGTAGACTGAATAAAAAAGATTTACCAGTGTAGATGGTCATCATCAACTGCATTGAGGGTGTAAATAGAAAAAAGAAAGACAGATAAAGGGCCAATTTTCTCACTCTGTCTTTTCATTTGATTTGGAACATCTATCCTTTCCCGCCCTTGAAGCATGTGGTTCCCAGTTCTGAGGTTTTCACTTTGGGACTTTTGTTACCAGCAGGATACCCTTTCTACTCAACCCCTAGTTCTCAGGCTTTCAGACTCAGACTGGGAGTTCAGACTGAATTACACATCCTTGGCTTTCCCGTTTCTTTAACTCGCAAATAGCAGATGATGGGACTTCTCAGCCTTTGTAATTGAATGAGCCAATTCCCAATATATGTTCATTTTATATATATATATATATATATACACACATATAATATATTAAAATATATGTATAATCTCCTACATATATATGATATATATAATTCCCATTGTTTATTATATATATTATATATATATTATATATATATATTATATATATATTATATATATATATTATATATATATTATATATATATATTATATATATATTATATATATATTATATATATATATTATATATATATATATATATTATATATATATATATATATAATATATATATATATATATATATATATATATGAAATCCCCCATTGATTCTGGAACTGTCAAAAATAAATTTCCATTATTTGTAAATTACTCAGTTTCAGGTATTTTGTTACAACAACAAAACCAGAATCAGAGACATGCAAACTACCACTGGCCAATGGCAGGTGGAAGTGATGTTACTGTTGACTTGACAACTTACCAGGACACTCTTCACTCTCATGTTGCCTTTAATGCTGTCCCTCTTCCTACACTGATGCAGAGGATGCAACATCTGATAAATGATAAAAAAGGAAAATGTAGATAGATTTTGTGTATCCCTTAACTTAAAACAAGAACAGCATTAAGGTTCGAATAAGAAATAGACTTAGCTGTTAATATTGGGGATACATAGACATAGATGTATTCAAAAATGGGTAAGAATAAGTCATTTAAATTAATCATTAATTCACTACCATATTAATGAATACCCACCCATCACTGGCAATTCTTTTCTCTGAAAGAGGAGCAGGTGCTATGTGGAGATTTTATATTGATTGAGGTCATTTTGAGTAGAGAGAAGAAAAGTGGTCTGAAAAAAATTATTCCAAAATAAATTTCATAAGAAAATATCAAGTAATTTTAAACAAATAAAAATTGTAATTATGATACAAAATTCAAATGCACATGCTGCCTTACAGCATACCTATGATGTGTGTTATCCACTTACATGGTTATATGCACATAACCATATATATATATATATATATATATATATATATATATATATTTATTTATCCATGGATAACCTCTAGTAATATAAACCATATCCACATCCATATTGATTACTACATAGTTTCACAAGAGAGGAAAAACTACTTGGACCAATAAATGAAAATATTAGCACAAACTGTTCGCTGTGTTGTGAAGAATGACTTTTAAAGATCTATAGACTTGTATTGCATTTTCTATATTTTTATTAATTTGTATTAGTTTTAAAAATATTTTTGTGCACAATTAGAAAAGATGTTTAATATAGAGTAACATAAAATATAATCCTAAACCTAAATACTTTTGTTTGTTTATTTCGGCATTTGTATTGCATTGACAAATTTTGCTAAGATAACAAATTGTTGTGTGTAGTAAACTTTTTAAGCTGAGGGAAATGTTTTTAAAATGTCATTTGATTTATTATTGAATGGAAATAAAAATCCAGCACAGTTAAACTAAATATCCACACTGGCCCTGAATAATGAGACTGATTTAAATTTATCTAATATATTTTATACCATAAATTGTCACAGATACTGCTTATGGAGTTTATGTGAGCAACTATTTTCTTTAAATCAATTACTGACCTTATGAAACCAACCAGCTTTACAATGCAACAAAAAAAATAAATAAAAAGATAAAAGGTTTTTACCCTTAGGTTGATTCAGCAAGGAAGATATAGTGGAAATATAATCACACAAATCATCATCATCATGATACCTGTGAAAAAGAGACATCACAGTTGCTATGTGAGGGGAAGAAGAAAATGGGGAGCAAATCCACTATTTGGATGTGTTATTTAATCTATGACCTGAACCTGGTAATAAATTAAATACGAATATATGACTTCTAATAATTGCTACTTCAAAGTATATAAATGATGATGAAATATAGATATACAGATACAGACAGATCTATAGATAGATATGGAAATCCACATAAATTTCTACTTTGTTTTTAACATTGCCAATGTCGTATCTTAATTTTTGTTAAGATGGTACAGAAAAATTTTATTGTTTCTCCATATGTTTTGTGCCTTAATAGATATGTAATAAATATAAACAGAAAAGTAGGATATGGAATAAATTACATGTTCTTGATTGTGTTTCTCATCTACAATAGCAAATCTGGAAATTCATATTGTATTAATTCATATATATATGTACATATATATAAACTTGTGCAATTGAGAAATCAACTAAACTATGCAAAATATATTCAAAATTAAAAGTTCTTACCTAAGATAATAAATGAAATATTTTCTAATAAAGCATACTAAGTTAGAAATCTATAATATCTGGTTAATAAGTCATTGTAAAGTCAATAACTTAGTCCCACATTTGACTATTTTAAGAAAATAAATATTTACAGAATAATACTAACGAATACAACTTTGTTTAAATAATGAAGTTTCTATATTTCTCTAAAATGGTGAATAATGAAATGAATTTTTCCAGAGTAAGGAGCTTTTTTACTGCACAGGTCCTATCCTTTTCTACCTTGAAAATACTGCATTGCACACTTTAATAGGTAAAAGCAAAGGTTACATTTCAGAGAAGATACATTCACAAAGGCACACACAGGGCATCTTCGTGATCCATCTTTTCTCCTTAGCATGCCTAACTGCAAGGCACCTGTGTCTTAAAACAATACCTAAATCAAAAATTACTGTGCATTAAAAAATCATGCACTTTTATTCACTCTAAAATCACTGTACCCTGTAGATGATAATAATTTTCAAGATTCTTTTTGTCGCTTTTTCCAATCTGTTTCTCGTAAATGTAATCATCAAAATAACCAGCATCTCTTCTTATTTGCACCATGTGATCTAAAACCTTTAAAAACACAAACAAAACACTTTCCAGTTTAAGGACTAGGTTGCATGAACACAAAACTGTTCTAGCAGTTCTAGTATCCTGGTGTTTTGTTATTTAAAAAATAATGGTATTGTTGGTATTTAATATTGAATAAATAATTGATGTGTGAAAACATTTGGCCTGAACTTTGATATAACCTAGTATTGAAGTTGTGGAGGAATCACTCTTACTTTGTCTTACAATGGATTTCAAGCTATTTCCAAAAATAAATAAACAAATTAATTGATTAATTAATTAACTGTATATATTCTCATTAGCTATAGCAATTTGCAACACTATCTTCCTTCTCAAGGAACTGACCCCATGTTTTTGAACTTCTATAGCCATGGATAAGCTGAAGTGGGCAGTAGCATCCCTCCTAGAGCTGAAAACTGCTACCTAAAGAGAGAGTCAGGGAATTTGAGGAGATCCTTGTATGCTGAGCATTCTGGCTTGTAAAGATAGTTTGGATTGGTGTGGATATCTGTCCCATCAGCCTGGGGCAATTTTTCTCTTAGACTTTTTAGCAACTCCCCCAAATAATGGCTTCCGTCTTGGACACTGAAAAACCATGGAATTAATCAGCAACTTGATTAATGTGGATGGCTTTTTAACTAAATTTTCCAGTTTTAGAAAGTTTTTTTCCATTTCTAAAATATGTTCTTAATGCATCTGTCATAAAAATATACTTTGCTATCAGATTTTATGTTATTATTTAAATATAATCTATTTAAATTTAATAAAGTTAATGTATGACTTTTCTTTTTACATTCCTAGTTTCACAAAAGAGTATTTTTTTAATTTGCCAAATCTTACGCATTCTGTATCTAATTTTCTGGGTGTATGTTTACTTATCTAAGAATTACTCTGGTTGATAAAATAAAAATTATCAATGACTACTTCTGTGTTTTTAATCTGAAACTTAAAATACAGTGATGACATATTTTATAGTTGATTGGGTGTGGTTTTATATATACTATAACTATTTTATAGAAGAAATGTTAAATGAGTGTTCATAAAAAGTTAGTGCATACCCTACCCATTTACATGTACAATAAAAGTGATAACACTATTTATGATATTCTTTGAAATAATTTTGTCCCAGATGATATATAGCAGATGGACTTACAGAACAAGATGAGAGCTCACATGAAGACAAAATTGTGATCATTTTTGACATACTTTTTTAGGGACAGATGATACTAGGGCAACCTTAAATATCTCTTTGTGTTGCATAGTATTTAAAAATCTATAATTTAAAGAATTTAACACACTTAGGTTCATCTCAGTGAATAATTAAACATTCTGTTAGGTCATCAGTTGATTCTGAACATATCTTAATGAGGAAAATTGGTAATTTGTCACAAACATTATGGTACACCAGATTTTGTTTTTCATAATAATGATTAATTAGACGAAGGTTGTTTTGGTGAAATAGTATGTAATTCAAGAAAAAAACATTTATGTTAATTAGAAAAAAGATATTATGCCTGTGTCTATAATGTATGAGGCAAGAGTCAAAGTTACGGAGTTAGAAGATCTGTGGTTTTTAGATATGACTTATACTAACATGCATTGACATTTAGGTATAACAATGATGTTAACAAGAATTAAACATTAAATCTAATTTTATCAATTCATCATATATACATTGTTTTCAACATTATTCCTAAATAATGTACTATCACAAAGATACTTTCCATGCAAGCAAATATATATAAATGATAACTTTTTAAATATTAAATATGAAAAATAAACTAAAGCAGGAGGTATCCTGCTGCTTTGCCCTGCTGTAGTTTTCTTATAATGCATGCATTTTTCAAATTATTTCACATGGTCTATTTCACAAATGGTTATTATTGGCAAACATACTGATGGTGGGCATTTCATTTTCCCTTTGAGATAAATGAATATTATTAGGTAATAAACACATATTTAAAATAGTGAGAGTCTATTTATTTTTTCTTGGACAAATAGAATAATGAGGGCAATGACTTCCATGTCAATTACAGATCATTTCATATACTGGCTGTCATCTCCACAAATCATTTTGTTTTTCACTTATTTTATAAATTTTCCTAACTATCACTTCACTTTTAATGCTTTTTGTTAGCTAATTTTATCCTTGAATAATCTAGCCAATCAATATTCCTTAAACCTGCACCATAGAATTAAAAAAATACTAATTTATAATCAAAGAAACAAATAATTATATATACATATCTGATGGATATGTGTTTCAATTATATGCAAAACAAACCACTTCAACATTCAGTGGCTTTTATGCAACAATGATTTTTAAAGTTTTAAGAGTTATGGATGGATAGGAAGTTCTGGTCTGGGACAACTCTGTGCGTTAATTGTCTAAGATAGCGATGGTGCATGTCTCAGAACTTAGTTGGAATTAATGGAACAACACCAATTGCTATACCTCTGTCTCTGTGCTTTCCTTCATGCTCTCTTTTCAAGTGATAGTTTATCTCATTTTTTGATATGTCTTCAAGCATCTCACTGAGCAAAAAAAAAAAAAACAAACAAACAAAAAAAAAAAACAAATAAATAAAGCCGAACGACCAACTTCAGATTCAAGAAGCAAGGAGATAGTAGATTTTTGTCTTGACAGAGGAAATGATAAAATTACATTTAAAGTGAATATTCATGCTAGCATGGGAGGAATTTTTGGCATTTTTTTCAATTTATCAACAGGTCTCTAGCCAGTAATTCGTTTACTCTAGTAGATATGATCTGTCCCTTAGATCCTTCTTTAATGACAAAAGCAATCTTTTCCTTGGCTGCCAGAGAATTTATATCAAAAAGCTCAAAAGTTAACCCCTTCCTAGGAATTGTCTTCATACTAAGAGAGTGCCTCTGCTAATACATCTTTTAGTGAAGGTTACACAAGTAATCTATGGATGCTGGGCATAAAAGCTTGGCCTCATTGTGACAGCCTGGGTCAACTTTGAAGGTTTACCTCTCTTCATTAGAGTTCAAATTTTCTCTGCTTCAAGAGGCTTTCTTTAGACCTCCAAAGACCTGTTTCTAAGAGCATTTACTAATAGATACCATGCAAGCAATTTCCTTAGAGTATGTTTTGTAGAACTCAGTCTAAGCCACTAACCCATAAAAAAATGTTCATCTTTATCCCAGAACCATCAAATTCTTTTTCAATTTGGACACTAGATTTGCAATTCATTATCTCACAAACTGCATCAGGTCCACATACAGAAGTTCATTGGCTGTAGGTCCTCAAGAGCACTATTTCTTATTCCAAATAAATACATGAAAAAGACAAGTTATTTATCCCATAGACCCAACATATGAAGTGAAGCAAAAAAGAAAACAATCAATATGAATACTTGTATTCAAAACAGGAGAATATGAAGCAATTACAAATTCAAGCTGGATATTTCATCTGTTTCCTGGTAATTGTTTCCCAGTTTATTGTTCTCTTTGGTTTTTTAACTTTACCCTTTGATGAAACCTTCTGTCCACTGGAATGACCTTCACTTTTTATACAAATGGACCGTGATTGAAGTTAGTAACAGTCAATGCAACTTTATCGATCAGATCCCATTTTGCAATTGAAATAATCTCAATCATTTCATCCATGTCATGGTTACATCCACCTATACAACTATTGGAAATAAATAGTGAGTTTTCTATTAACCTCGAATCCACTCCCTGTTGCAAAAGACACATCCAAAAAATTTTGTAAAACCGAGTTCTCTCTGGCTTAGATCACATGACTAATAGCTATAGGGCAATCCCTTTAAAAGTCTTAAAAGGTGCCTAATTGCTATAGGGCAATCCCTTTAAAAGTCTTAAAAGATGTCTAAAATCTTGTCATTTTTCTAGTCTTTCCTAACAGATTTCTTTTTGCAGGGTGCATTTGGTACACCTGGTACCTGATATCAAAACCAATAATTTATGCTTTTGTTAAGGCAGAATTCTCACTTGTAGACATCAATTTATGTATTGGTTCCTATTTGTTGTGAAATCAGTGACCTGAAAATATATTGGCTTAAAACAACAATTTATACTATTTCTAAAGACACTTATAGTTATCTGAGCAGTTCTTCCCATCTAGTCATCTGCCAACAACATAGCATTAGTTCACTGGCATGTCTGGAACCTCAGATAAGATGCCTGTGAATGGCTGTCTTATTCTTCATATGGTTACCTAGAAGAAAGCTCCTGGTTTATTTGTATGGTGGCTCAGGACTTCCAGTAGCCAGAAATGACAAGTTACATTGCAAAAGCATGTTTCAAGCCTACACTTTCCTCACATCTGCTAATGGTTCATTCCCCTATGCAAATTACAGGGCAAATTCCAGATTCAAAAGGTGGGGAGACAGATTCCACCTCCTGAAGAAAGAAGAAGTTCACATTCTAACATTTTGTGTATGCAGGAATGGGAGAAACTTTTGGCCATCTTTTATATTAACAAAATATGAAGATTTTCCCTTCAGTAATATTAAATTCTATATTCCTAATAACAGCATATCCATTTATAAATGAGAAGTTATCTTCTCTTTGCTTATAAGCTGAAAGTATGATGTGATTCTAATGCACTCTTTATTTTAGGAGCTAGAGCCATATTCTGCAAGAGCAAAATTTAATTCATGATTTGATTTCAAATCTCTCCTCATATTGTATGCCTTATTTCTTTTAATGGCTTCACAATCATTCAAGGTATTTAGGCTGGAAACCTTCAAGCTATCATTGTGTACCTCATTTTAATTCAAATAATCAGTTCCTAGATAATGCTGATCTAACTCTGTAATATTCCTTTCATTACCCCTTTTCTTCGTATTCCCAATGCAAAAGCTGTTCTTCAGGACTTTATTATCTCAGTACCAGAACTAACAGAACATCGGCTCTCTTAAATCTCTCCTTGAGAAAGTGCTATCAAAATCTTTCTAGAGGAGCAATAGTCAAAGACCCGGGAAAATGTCCAAAGACACATTTAACAACTCAGCAAATATTTTACAACTTCATGCTGATATTCAAGGTCACTAAAGACCTGACACAACCTTTTTTTTTTGCCTTGCTCTCCATGTTTTGGCTAAATATATTATGGTGATTGCCTATACTTTCCCCATGCTTCTACATAATTTGTTTCATTTCCATTTCAGCCCTCAACAAACAAATCAAATTTCTGGAAATTGACCTTTTCAAATTTTAAAAATCCCGTCGTATTCCCACCACCACCATAACCACTATCACAAACAGATGGAAATTACTTCTCCCTCTGAACTTAAAAAGCTATTTAGGACCTTTCTTGAGGCATTAGAATTCTCAAGCTAATAATAAAAATACATTTTTGCTTGTCTGGTTGTTCTATGAGGACAGAAATAATGTCTACATCTTTTACATATTCAAAAATACCTTGTACAGTGCCTTTAAAGATGAACTTAACAAATAATAGCAGGACAGGATTCTTTCATCTATGGAACATTAGATTTTGAAATAAATGTAATGAACTTCATAACATAATAAATATAATTTCATGTTTAATTTCTACTGCATTTTTCTAAGTATACTCTCTTAGTACTTCTTTTGTCAACTATATTAGGATACTTATAAGCAACTATAAGCTCTGAAAATTCTTACTCCCTTAATCTATTCTGTGCTCCACACAACCTTATTCAAAAACCTTCAGAATCATCTTTCGAATTATGTAAAATCTCTAGACATCAAACACATTTCTTGATGAATACTAGCCTAACTATATCTACTTGTCTCTTTCACATTCTCTGCATACCTAGCAAGAAAACATTACATGTTTTTACCTTATTTCTAATGTATTTCCCAGAACACAGCCCTTTGAAATGTGGCATTGTTATAGAAATGTGTATGGTGTATATCATTTTCAAATGTAAAAATATAATAAGATGATGGCTCTTCTGTTATCCATCATTATATTGCTATGACTTAAGTACATGATTTCTGTGTTAACAGCATTAAAATAATAATGGTTCAGATTCTGTTAGCATTCTTTAGGGAGCCAAGTGTTTCAACACGGCATTCTGTAAATCTAGACTTTGCAATTTTGACTACTTAAACTAAACTTTTTCCATATTATCTAAGAAACTTATATTTATATTTAGTATTCAGCTTATTGATTCTGCAATATTATTACTATGCTTAAAAATACCTATTAATGCTGCTCTTTTCATACACTACTCTCATCTTGTACTATCAGCCAATATGGAAAATGCAATTCTATATTAAAATTATTTTATTTAAATATGTATCTTTGACATAAAAAAATCAATCAAACAAAAAATCACTATAGGAGAATCAATTGCTTTATAATATTTGCCCAACATTCCTTTATTTTGTTAAGCAATTAATGCAATAAAGTAATTTTATTAAGTAATTAACCCACATAGGTTTCAGAAAATTCTCAGGATATCTCTCTTAAATTATAACTTCTGCTCCGCTGTCTCTTTTATCTTTTTCTAACACTCCGATTATATGTGTATCAATCCATTGATTTTGTGTCATATATCTTTTATACTACTTTTTTTAAATTTTCAATTCATAGGAAGTTTTACTCATCTGGATTCTGGTTCAGGAATCCTCTTATGATATGACCAATCTCATGCTCAATCTATTGTGTTTTTAACAGCCATTATTCCATTTTCAGTGCTAGTATTTGTATTTGGTTCTTTATTATTTCTGTTCTATGGTAAAATTTTCTATTCATTCTTTACATTGGGGAACATAGTATTCCCATTTATTTTTAAAACACGTGATAATTCTAAAATATTATACAACTCGGATTCTGTTTCTAGTACCCACTTTTTTCTTTTTCTCTTGGTCTTCTTTATTTTATGACTAGACATTAATGTTTTAATGTTTGCTGTATGAGTCAGGGATCTCTTAAGCAGCAGAGCCAATGAGATATCTATTTATCTCTCTCTCTCTATGGAGGCAGTGGGGAATAGAGAGAGAAAGGAAGAGAGAAGAGAGAGACAAAGCAGGGGAGAGACAGAGACAAATTTTGAGAAATTTGTTTACCCAATTGTGCAAACTCACAAGTGTGAAATCTGTAAGGTAGGCCTGTAGGCTGGAAATTCAAGTGACAGTTGATGTTTGCTCTTACAGACTCAGATGAATGAATAAAGTCTACCCACATTATTGCAAGTCATTTGTTTAAAGTCAACTAATTGTAAAGGTTAATCACATCTAAAAATACATTCACAGCAATATGTAGTTGACTAGTATGTGACCAAATAACTGGGCACCATAGTATAGCCAAGTTGGCATGTAAAATTAATCATCATAATTATGCATAAAAAAAGTATAAAGGATTTCAATGATGCTTTATAATTTTGCAGAGAGA
The DNA here is from genome assembly GCA_963573385.1 of Cacajao melanocephalus. NCBI lineage: Eukaryota > Metazoa > Chordata > Mammalia > Primates > Pitheciidae > Cacajao > Cacajao melanocephalus. The sequence continues at coordinate 42,830 of CAUYLG010070329.1, forward strand.
TAACATTATTCTCTGATAGGAATGAAAAAATGAGAGCAGACCACATTAATACTGACCTAAGGCATGATAGTAATTTTTGGAGCTTCTTTGGTACTCTCTGGTTTGATTTTCTGGTATGTTTACCCCTATAATGTATAGAAATAGAAAATATTACTATTGGTTTTATAATTGAATTTCTTCTTTTTGTCAAGCACTGAATTCCAATTTTTTATCTCTCAGCAATTTTGTTTCCTTTTGGTGGAAATGACCAAAACAGGCCTGTTGTAGGGTTTTGGGGTGCAGAAGAGCACTCAGCACCCCTGAGAGGATGTTTTTCCAGCCTCTTGGTCTCTCACAGACCCAAGAATGGGAGGGGGCACCACGGCACGGTGTGCTCGCAAGTACATATCGGACCCCAAAGAGTTTTTGCAGAAAGTGATGTATTTAGGCAGAGAGAAAGAGAGAGAAAAAGATGAGAGAGAGAAAGCTTCCACAAGGATTGTGGAAGGGGACCCCAGTATGGAATCCTGGGGAAGAAAGCAACTTCCACGAAGGGAGTGGAAGGGGACCCAAATATGGAATCCAAAGAGGTGTGGAAGAAGGGGACTTTTAACCTGGGAGGTATTCCCACCTTCTCCAAGCCCCCTGGCCAATGAAAGGAGTTCCTTTAAACTTCCGCTGGAGTAAGTGACCTTTGATTCTTCCCACCGGAGTGAAAATTAAAACAAAGACCTCTAAGACCCATGATGGGGGTGGCAAGGTTATGGCGCTGGGAAGTTCTTGCCTTTGAAATTACGCCCCCTGTGGATCCAGGAAGAGAATACATTCCCACAGGCCTAGTCTCTTTTTATATTACTTCTTCTTGACTTTCATCATCTTTTCTGGTACAATATAATATATTGCCAAATGGCTGAAGAAGAAAATGGACTAATTCCCCTGCTCATGCCTTGGTACTTTTGTTTTCTTTGGGACCTTGGCACCGAACATTTTTTTTTCACCCTTGGAGGTCACAAATGCCAAAAGTTTGTTTTCTCATTCCAGTGAAGATTAATGAAATCTCTTCTGACTTCTCGACTTTTGCATATCTCAGCTTCTCACTCTATAGGAAAAACAGTAAAATCCTAAGAAGAAAATAAAAACAGAGGTGCAACAGAATACTGACTCCTTCTACTAGATTCCTTTTTGTCTTAGATACTAGATCATAATGACTTGATTGCCACAGGAGTATTTTAAGGAACTTATTTTTCAGTGATATTATTATTATCATTGTTCTCATTATTTTATCCAGCTTTTCTATTCATTCTGGATAGGACTTTTGACTTAACAAAATTACTCCATCATAGCCGAAATTGGAAATCTCTTGTGAGTTTTTTGACACTCAAAGTTGGAGACTACTTCAAGAGGAAGCAAATGGTAAATAGTTCCAATTGAAGCTGAAATGTTAACAAGCTGGCTAAAGAATATGCATTAAAAAGTGTCACGGAGGTCGTGGTCTTTAACAGAAACTGATGATGAATGTGGAATGTTGTGGGCCAAAGCCATGTTAAAGTGTTTTGTTGAATATTAAACATTCACTCTGATAATGTTTGGAATGTAGTTTGCCTTCCAGTGACTAAATGAGAGCACGTGCAGAGAATGAAGGTGGCTATTGTGGACATAAGTACATAAGCAGTTTCTTTGCCTCGCTCTTCTTTACTAATTTCCCCTTAGGGCTTGGTGAGTGATTTAATCTAATAAATGAGTTTGGAAGAGAAAATAAACATGAGCTAACCGAGCTAACCAATATACAATGAATTTCAGCTGACTACAGTAATTGTGAGGCTACATTGACTCTACATGCAGCCCGATTTTGGATAACTGAAAATGCAAAGTGATGTGGGTCTTTGAATCAATAAAGTGTAGACCACTGTCCTCAGTGTGAGCTGCATCTGGAGTTAAGGCCTTACTTAGTCTTCTATTCTGCTTACACTTCGGTCTTATTTCTCAATTGGTACAGGCTTGAATAAAGATAAATGCTGCCATTTATTTCTCCTCCTTCAAATTTCAATAACTACATTGGAGATTGTAGCATGTCAACTCAGTATAGCCGAAAAGACTACAGCATCATTTTACACTGAGAACCAAAAAACTCTGAGTGCCAATAAAATCAGATTTATCTATAGAAGTTCCTTCTGTTCTAGAGTGAGTGAAATTTTTTTTAAAGCATAGTATATTCTGTATTCCCATTAGAATAATTGACCCTTGATCTAAATGTACTACATCCATTTTTGAGATAAATTAAAGTATGCTAAATTAACTTGGTTAGGAGTTATAGAAGGGAAGGAGTAGGCTGTACATTGCTTAAGATTTTATTTGTAAAGCATGAAAATTATGTGAAATTCTAAAACACAACAGTCTAAAACTTAGGTTACAGACAATTGTTATTTTCTGATTCAGAGTTTTGAAATTTAGCAATACCATTAGTTTATAAATCCCAGAATGAATTCAAGCAGCCTAACGGGTTTTGGGCATGGTACATATTGTACACACAGTGTTTTATTATTTTGCACAAGAAACCACTGCAGCTGTCACTTTACTCCAGAACCTACTCTCCTTTTTAAAGAATTCACATTCTTTACCCAGACACCATATTATTTCTACCTCAGGGATACATTGCTCAGATTCTATGAATGCTTTCTATAAATTTCCCCTATAATAGCAATATTGCCTAAATAACAACAAATGCCATAAGCACTTTGTAGCTCATGTTCAGTGTTGTTTGGCTAGGTTCCTCAGGCTGTTGACACCACTCTACTGTAATCTATTCGGCCAGAATGATCTTTTTGAATTTACAATCCATCAAGGGTCATGAATCATACTAAACTCCAGCATATGCCACATTTCTAAATGTGCTAGTCCTTGATCTTTTCATGACTCTAAAGCAGTCAGCACTTACCAGCATGGTGGTTTTGCCCAAACCTTTCTCTCTGAAAATATTGATTTAGTTGACTATCTGCCAAGCTCTCTTTTCTCTCTCATTTATCATTTTCTTGGAGTCTCTACCCACATAGTGTATAGAAAGATGTCTTCAGTTCTAAAAATGGCACAGAATTATAAAGAAATAATAATGTAAGTTATCTAAATATGTGTTTGTTCATTATATATGCAATAATTTTGGTGCCTAATATAATTACTTGCATGTTAAGTTCTTACTAAATATTTATAGAATAAATTATTAAACAGTCCATCATTAATAAAATATAACATGACCACAATGTGTTTTACTTATTGGTCATAATCAGATATGGGAAGAAGATCAACAAATTGCTAGATGATGAACAAAAGGAAGGAAAAAATACGCTATAATGTGTATTTGTTCTAAAACTCACACTTTAAAAAATATATTTTAAACTCTATATTGTTGCATCCAAACTTTGTTTGATTTCTGTTTTGTGTTTCTGTGCATTTAAGCATTGATTTTGAGAAGTTTATAAAATGAACTTAGAAAATTTGATTTTCATCTTAACCACAATTTTATCCTTGATATTTCTGTATGATTTATATTTGAAATATGATTAATGCTTATGAAATATCCATGACAGCAAAAAGATATCTTTGCTAAGAAAGTTAATTGGGTTATTTGTAAATTCACAGAAAGAAAACACTTTACAAATACAAAATTTAAGAAAAAGTTTTCATTTCTCTCTGTACTAAAATATAAACCTCACATTTTTCATGATTATTCTTGCACAGATAGTAGGAGTAACAGTGTGTCCATTTAATATAGCTTTTAATTAGTGTGAAAGACCATTAGACCCTGAAACAAGCGGCCAATAAAGTTATCCTGATAAATAAAGAGAAGGTGATCAGATGATTTACTGTATATGATCTGGGGGGAAAAGGTTTGGTCCATCAAGAGCTTTATTGTATTTAACGGACTTTGGTCTTCTCCTAGAGTTATGTTAGTACCACTGATGAAAATTAGAAAAAAATAGAATAATTAAACTAAATATAAAGATCCAGCATAAAAATTTAGCAGTTTATGAGGGACTCAAATATACATAGATCCAAAGATCATTATCTTGGAAACAGAATTTTTTAAAAAATTTTTCATTTGGCATGGACAGCATTTCTATTTCACATTCTGAGGTAAGGCTGTCTGACAAAGGACACTTTGCCTCTTCATACTGAGTGTTTTATTCCTCCATCAGAGATCATACTTTATTCAACTCTTTGAATTCATCAAGAAAAAATTATTGCTAGTTTATAGTTCACCAGGCACTACTGGTGCCTAGGTAAGAGCCTTTCATTGCTCTAAAAGCAATAATTGTTGCTCATAAATGCAGTTTCTTTATTTAAGGAATTTTACTTCCATTGTTTCTATGAATACTTGTTACTAGATCTGTTGCTTGGACACCTAGTTTGCTTCTGATTCATTGCATCAGTAATAACTCAGGCTTTCTAAGCCAATAACTAAATTGAATGTATTTTTCTCGCTGAATAAATAAGTATAGTATTTTATACTTTCTCATCATTTATTGCTTTCTTATCCTTGTTTAAATGTATACTAATGTAACTATATTTTTCATAATCTTAAATTTTCTCCTCAAAGATAAAGAAATGGGTTTGTGAAACTACATAGTGCTTAGAAACTAAATATAATCAATGAATTAAATGTCATAAAGATAATCATTAGATGCAGCTTCATAAAAAAAACTAACTTCAATTCTAAAATGTTTTTGTTATTAAATTCATTACTGAGTTTAAATCTAATGCATGATATAAAATACTTTGTTGAGTGGCATCCTTGGTTGAATGGTAATGCATGTTTAATTTTCAAATACAGAAGAATACATTCTAAAAAGATTATACTAATTTTTATATCTATATACAGTTCATGAGAATGTTTTTTAATACTAATCTATTATTAAATGTTCTCAAATTAACTTTTATCAATCAAAATAAAAGCCATATAACAATATATTAATTGGAATATATTAAATCATCAATGACTAACAGTATTTTTGGCCATTTGTCTTTATCTTCTGCCATTACTGGTTCAGATACTATTTTTATTAATTTGTAGAATTTGGTTTTGCTTTAGGAATGCCAATCTCTTACTATAATTATTGCAGATATTTTCTTTCAATCTCATATTTGTACATACTTATGATGTCTACAAATATACACAAACATAAAAATTTATATAGTAAAATCTGTCCATTTTTGTCTTTACATCTGTATTGTTTTATTGATTCAAACTCTTTTACCAAAGAAGTCACTGTAAATATACAGTGCATTTGCATTTTTAAATATCTTCAAGAAATATCTTCAGGATATTTTCTCCCTTATTACTCTTTATTTTCAGTGTTCCCTGGGAAATTCTTGAAAATTTTTCTTCTCTTATAGAATCCAAATAAACTGGTCAATAGTCAACATAATTTTTCCCAGCTTTATTGACATCTTTGAAAAAAAACTGCACATAATTAATGCATAAAATTGGTGAGTGTGGACATATGTATACACTTGTATTACTGTCATCATAATCTAGATAGTAAACCTGTTCATTAATCCCAAAAGTTCTTTATGCTTCTTTGCTTTGTGTTTGTGTGTGTGTCTGTGTGTGTGTGTGTGTGTGTGTGTGTGCATGGTAAGAGGATTTAACATGAGATCTATCTTCTTAAATCCTACAATACTTAACTAAAAGCAGTACTGTGTACAATAGATGTCTAAAACTTACCTTGTAGAAGTGTAATTTTATTTTATAGCAAAAAGTATTTTTAATCTTAGTTTTTATTTTAGATACAGAGAGTACATATGCAAGATTGTTCCATAGATATTGCATCCAGGCAGTAACCATAATACCCAATAATTTTTCAAATCATCATCCCCATTCCTTCTATCATCCAGTCCCCAGTAGTCTTCAGTGCCTATTATTCCCATGCTTATGCTCATATGTGCTCAATTTTTAGCTCCCACTTATAATTGAAAAAAATGTGGTATGTGGTTTTCTGTTCCTACATCAATTCACTTAGAATTATGACTTCCAGCTCCATCCATATTGTTACAAAGGACAAAATTTTATTCTTTTTTATAATTGTATAGTATTTCATGGCATATATGTACCACACTTTTTTATCCAGTCCACCATTTATGGACACATAGGTTCATATGGAACCAAGAAAGAGTGTGAGTAGTCAAAGGAATCCTAAGAAAAAAGAAACTAGTCAAAGGGTTTACAGTACCTGACTTCAAACTATACTACAGGGCTATAGTAACCAAAACAGTATGGTACTGGTACAAAAAGGAAAAATAGGCCCAAAGGACAAAATAGAAAACTCAGAAACAAAGCTGCACACCTACAACCATTTATGTTTGACAAGGCTGACAAAAACAAGCCATGGAGAAAGGACTTTCTATTCAATAAAAGATTCTGGTATAAACGGATAGCCATACACAGGAGAATGAAACCAGACGCCTACCTTTCACCAAATACAAAAATTAACTCAAGGTGGATTAAAGATTTAAATGTATCAATAAAAAATTGAAGTATAAAAATCCTGGGAGAAAACCTAGAAAATCATCTTCTCAACATCAGTCTCGGCAAATAATTTTTGGCTAAATCTCCAGAAAAGAAAACTGCAACAAAAACAAAAATTGGTGAGACCCAATCAATCTAAATAAATTTTGCACAGCAAGAAAAAAAAAAAAGCACACATGCACACACACATCCCAAAACCATCAACAGAGGAAATAGACAACCTATATAACGTGATAAAATATTTGCAAACTATGCATCCAACTAAGGTCTAATATCTGGAATCTATCAGGTACTTAAACAAACCAACATGCAAACAAAAACCATTAAAATGTGGGCAAAGGACATAAGAGGCATTTCTCAAAAGAAAACATGCAAGTAGCCAAAAATCATATGAAAAATTTCCATGTCAGTAATCAGAGAAATGCAAGTCGAAACCACAATGAGGTAGCATCTCACACCATTAAGAATGACTGTTATTAAAAGTTACAAAACAACAGATACTGATGAGGCTGCAGAGAAAAAGGGAACAATTATGCACTTTTGGTGGAAATGTAAATTCATTCAACTACTGTAGAAAAGAGTTTAGATATTTCTCAAAGACCGTAAAACAGAGCTACCATTCAATCCAGTAATCCCATTATTGGGCATATACCATATACCCGAAGGATAATAGATCATTCTACCAAAAGACACATGCACTCATATGTTCGTCACCACACTATTAAAAATAGCTTAGGATTGTAATTTTATATCTGCTGAACAAAACACATATCTCCTTCTTTCCCCATTCCCTAGTAACTACCATTCAATTGCCAACTTCTATACATTTGACAATTTTATATGCTTCATATAAGAATAATAATGCAGTAGTTGTCCATCTGTGACTGGATTGTTTCATGTAACATAACATCTTCTAAGTTCATCCATGTTGTTGCAAAGAGCACCATTTCTTTCATTTTTAAGGCTGAATAATATTTCATTTTGTATGTACACCACATTTTCTTTCACCTTCTAATGTGCATTTGGGTCATTTCCATATCTTGAATACTATTGAGAAAATGCTTCACTGAACATAGGAGTGTGGATATCACTTTGAGATTCTAATTTCAATTCTTTTATATACATACACCCAGAAATCGGATTGCTAGATCATATGGCCATTCTATTTTTAACTTCTTTTGTGGAACTTCCATGCTATTTTCCATACGAGTTGCACTATTTTACATTTCATCAACAGTGTAAAATGGTATTGATTTCTCCACAGTGTAGCCAATATATATCAATTATTGATGTTTTAATAATAGCCATCCTAATAGGTGTGAGATGATAACTCATTGATATCTTGCTTTATATTTCCCTGATGATTAATGATGCTAATATTTCTATATACCTGTTGACCATTTGTATATCTTCCTTAGAGACATGTCTAGTTAAGTCCTATAGTCATTTTTTAACAGTTTATTTATTTGCTGTTGGGTTATAGGAGTCTCATATATATTGGAAATCAACTCTTATTGGATATATGGTTGCAAATATTTCTCCTGTTTTATTCAGTAGAATAATTTTTAAAAAAATTCTAATTACTAATATATTTTATTAGTTTGTAATTTCAAGAGTTGCTGAATTTACTCATATTAATTTCTTTTAAGAATACGTTAATCTCAGGTCATGCACAGTGTCCCCCAGCACTTTGGGAGGCAGAGGCTGGCAGAGTACTTGAGCCCAGGATTTTGAGACCAGCCCGGCCAACATGACAAAACGCCAAATCTATGAAAATATCAAAATTAGTACTGGGGAGGCTGAGGCAAAAGAATCACTTGAACTTGGGAGGCGGAGATTCCTGTGAGCTGAGATTGTGCCACTGCACTCCAGCTTGGTGACAGAGTGACAAAAAAAAAGTAGTTGGGCATGGTGGCACATGCCTCTCAGCTACCCTGGAAGCTGAGGTGGATCACTTGAGTCTGAGAACTCAAGGCTGCAGTGAGCCTTGATGGCACCACTGTACTCCAGCCTGGGTGACAGAGTGAGAGCTTGTCTCAAAAAATAGAAAAGAAAGAGA